>OMKL01047199.1:5682-16857 GCA_900302295.1 Parasudis fraserbrunneri
AGGAAAGCCCCCCCCCCCCCCAATCCAACTGCTGTCATCATTTTTTTAAATCTACTTTTAAGATCCACCTGGAAGGAGTAGTCCTATCTACTCCTGAAATTATTTAATAATTTGTTAGTTGCATCCAGTATCCATAGCAGTCAGTAGCTGGGGCTGCCTCTGCACTTACAGAGGCCTACTATATAATTAAACTCCTCAGTCATATGTCTGCAGACATTCACTCTCGGAACAAAATGTGTGACTTGGGTAGTGTTTATATGGAAAGAATAAACATTTTAACCAAATACAAATCTATATATTACAATTGTGTACAAGAATGCCATATACATTGGGAAATGGCATGTCTTTTTAAAAAAATAAAACAAAATAAAAAAGCATGTGTTGGCGCAAATACAAAATAACAACAAATGATAGCTGCAGGACAATGCATCTAATACATCCACATATCTGAATAAATTGTGCAGGGTAGATACTTATAATGAGTTTGTCCCTTTTGGTCTCTTAGAACGTGTTTTTTTGGGTTGCTTTGTCTGCTCAAGTTTGTTTCTGGGTGTTCCCCTCGGCCTGCTTTGGAACTTGCTGCTCTTGAGGAATCGTCTCTCCACATTCATCACCTCCTTGTGCACACAGGCAGGTTTCACCCCCAGGATGGAGGAGAAGAGCTCCAGCAGCCAAACGTAACTCTTGGGGAGGGTGTCCTCCACCTCGTCGTAGTGGTTCCTACAAACCCTGAGAGATAACAAAACAACCTTTAGGACTGGGACAGGTTAAGATGAACAATAAAAACTCATTTAAAAATGCCTCGTATGTACAGTAGCGCTTTTAATGTGACCTTAAAAAAAGAAACTGTAGATGAGAAATCTGTAGAAATTAATGACAAGAGCCTGCAGAGTGAAACTGAGTGGCTGGGCATTAAGGTGTATTCATTGCTGCTGACAGCTTAAACAGCTGTCACCAAGTGATTACCTAGACACTTAACCCTTTCAGGTGTACGCATTTTGGAAAGTTTTTTTGGAATTCCATCTAGAAACGATGGAATTCTAAACCATTGTTACATCATCATTACAATGCTCAGTTCTCAAACTTCTCTCACATGTGAGATCTTACACCTGAAAAGGGTTAACAACAGCTGACTTGTGAATAGCTCTGAGGAAGGAGTAACCAGGGAGGCAGGTCCTACCTGGCCTTACAGGACCTCAGCACAGGGTGCCAGTACTCTGGGTTAGAGGGTCTAAGGACTCCCTTCTTCAGCGACACAACGCTGTCCAGCTTCTTGTCGTGCAGGCTGGGTCCATCCCCTCCCGCCGAGTCACCCCAGCAGAACCTGAAGCTGGCGGGAGAGGAGAGCGGAGGGCCTGGAACGGAACCAGAGAGCTTCTCAAAGCAGATCTGCACCTGCTCCGCGACACCTGGGGGAAAGACATGATGGCGTAGTGAGGATTAAGGTGTAAATGGGGAGATAATGGGAAGTGGAAGGAATAAATCATGGCGAGAACGTGGACAGGAGCGGGAATAGAGTACACTTCTGTATTTTGTTCAAGCTATTTCATGGCCCGTTTTCAATGTAAATAGTGGACTCACCATGAAAGGGGATGAACATTTATTTGAATGACACTTACGTTTCCTCTTGAGAAAAACACACTTGTCTCTCTTTGATGGATAAAGAGGTATCCGAGACTTCCACTTTTTCCTGAGAAAGAAAAGAAAAATCAACGACTAGGCTAGAACATTTTAATTTGAGAGTGCTGTTGTGTATGAGCCTTAGTGCAAAATGTCAGCGCTGCAGTAAATAACATAGTGTCATATATACTGACAGAGGTGCCAGTGTATCCTGTTTCACCTGGCGATGTTCTGTTGCTGTGTCTGCTTGGCTCTGGTCAGGGCAAACTGGATCACTTTAAACCATTTCCTCACACTGAAGCTGTTGTTTTCTGTCAGTTTGGAGGGAGAAAGGGAAATGTTGCTTCATTACAGGGATACCACTTTCTCACTGTTGACACCAATTCAATTAGAACAGAATAGACTCAGACCATTAGTTTGGTGGTCACTGGACAAAAATGATTGCCATATAATCCATATTTGTAACCTATTTCTAACATCTAGCATGCCTTTTTGTCCCCAAAAAAGCAGAAAATATAATCCCTTCGACTTCTGATTTTCGTATTGGGGAGTTCTTTGAACCGACACCCTGTCTTAAAGTCATATGGCCCCAATATTCAATACCAGCATCTGTACATCTCTACTTTACTATCATTAAATACACATGGGACAAGTAGGTACCTTTGAAGAAAAGAAGATAACTGCACATTCGGCCAAGCCAGGCCATCAATTGACATGTAATACCTTGATAAAGGCAAGGCTTGGCCGAAATGTTGGTTATTATGCCGAATTCTCTGCATGGAGCTGAATGTGTGGTTGTCTTCTATCCTTCAACAGAATTTATGCCATAACCAGCACTTATTGTAATTTGGTGTGTGTTTACACAATGTTGCAAAAATAGGTACCTGGCTGCTATAGTCCTAGCCCTTGTTTGTTTTTCTTCCTGTCACAAAAGGTTAGAATATGCATGACACAACCCATTTGACTGTGGAGTGTAAAGTCATTTGAAAAGTTCTTGAGGAAGGATGGTAGAGTCACACCAAAGGAATGAGGACAAACAGACCCAGCAAGATTCTGCATTTTGAAAAGGTCTGTGCAGGACATTCCAGTAGTGGGATATCAGTTAGCTGCAGGATGTGAGGTGAGCATTGTTTTTTCCTAAGGAAATTTCATTTGTGTTGCTGCATTAAAACATTTTGAAAACTTTTATTCATTTATTCATTTTATAAAAAACTATGCTATGCTATATACCACTTAACATGCTAAGATAGGTTACACAATTGTACATAAAAGGGTTTGCAATTATGTTGACCAAAAGGAACATTTGTGACTAAAACACCCGTTCTATGTGGCTTCTGTCTCAGACATGAAAAAGCAATGACACAAAAGTTAAACTAGTGTAAATTAGTGTTGTCCTTGATTAACTCAACTAAACAAAAGTATTGTAATTGAAACTTTTAAGGAATTGTTTTCTTGACAAATAAATAATTCATCAAATGCAAAATAGTCTTGTTACATTTCTGTCATGGACAGAAAATCCAGTTGCTGTCTGCATATAAATGCAGTCAATAAGAACAAATACTATATGGGCACATCAGGAAAGTTGCCAGTTCAGCCTTCCATCAAAATTATGAGATAATTAGTCATTAAATAAAAGGAAGCATCTACCTGGATTTTCCTTGTGCTTATCGTCTGCATCATTGGATAAATCCCTACAAAAGACAAACAATGGAAAATACTTAGTGATAAATAACAGACAAGGATAACATTGAAATTGTGGTAAAGACATTAAGTTGAAATGCATCGGTGGTAAAGGCATTATAACAAAGCTTTTTAATTTTCCATACAGAAGCTAAGAGCATTTCTATAGTTTCCAGAAGCTACCTTGTTTTTGTTTTTTTTATGACAAAAGGTAAAGCCTGCACACTTACTCGCAGCCACAAAACTTTAATAATGACGTTTCGATCCTACTTGGATCTTCGTCAGGTCAGCATGTTTCAAAATGGAAAACACACCCATATTTATACATCATGCACACCAATAGGCTGACAAGCTCCATGATGGCAGGTGTGGTTAACCATCCAGACCAGCCAGGGTGATAAACACCCACATTTTTTATACCACAAGTTGAATGTTTCCTACTGACGACTAAACCCCTGTCTCCAATGAGCACGCTTTTATCACCCAAGAAGTAATCATCAGTGGAAAAGCAGCGCTCATAACTGGCACAGCTTGAAAAATGAAAACACCATATTAACGTGAGAGGAAAGTTACCACTCAGTGTGATCGTCCAGTTTGAAGAGTAACTTCATGGTGACGATGATCAAGGCTGCTGCTTGAATGTCGTAGAGGGGCAGGACAGATTCAGACTTGGGTTCATACGTGGGGAGGGACTCATCCATCATACCGGCCTGCTCCATCACCCGACACACCCAGTCATGCAGCTCATCTGGCACGGAGAGACGAGAAAACAATTAAATCCGAATCAGACGCTTTCCTCACTGAATATAGAGAGTAGACATTCAACAACCCATAAGTTCCACGGTATGACAGACACACATAGTACAGTGACAAAAGGACAACCCACCTACAGTGCACAGGGACAGCATAACAACAGACAGACAGCAAAATATACATATCAATCTCCCCACACCCAGTACCATGTACATCAGTTTTAAGTGCAATAAGGAGTGCTTTTCAATGGAGGTAAGATAGGTTTGTTGAACCACTGACAAGAAAAAAAGTACTTTTTTTCAAGGGCCTACATCCCTATAACATAACATGTCAGTGCCATTTATGCCATTTGACAGACGCCTATGCGGAGAAATCTGTAGTTGTGACCTTTCATCCTCTAGGTGACTAACAGACCAGAAAAAGGGCCTGGACACATGCTGCGTTTCGTACCACCTGGGAAACACGAGGTGCGTTGGTTGATGCCTATTTTCTAGTGAACCGGGTGCCTATTTTCAGGGGCACTGAGAGAGATTGTGCCTGCCTAAGCAACCAAAATCAACTACTTTTCAGACAGTTACCATTTACCAGTTACATTAACTCAGTTATAAGCTCTTGATAGTCCTGCACTAGTCTCTCAAGCCAGCCAATCTCCTCCACAATCTTCAAATGCTCCAGAGACAGTCTGTAATTCAGCCCATTAAAATTTGAGAAGAGGAAGCTGTCATCTTTCACCGGAAAAGCTCTTCAGCCTGGAAGGTATTCGACTGGTTTTATTTCCATTTCATTTAATTTCATTCCGAAATCATTTCCATTCCTGCTCAGCAGCTAGTTAGCTAGGCTTTGACTAATTTGTTTTCCAGTAGGAGTTATTTAAACGACTGCACAGGGGATACAGAAGTGGGGAAAAAGACAGAATATCCAACTTATTTACTACCTACTTTGAGAGCTGCAGAATAACAGACAGGTAGGCGGAATCATTTGGAAATTGCTGGAGCCAACATGTCTGTCTTGAGGGACTAGTCCTGCCCTAGTATGATCAACTTCTCCATATTTGAAGGGAAGGAAAGATCTGTGAGGCTGTAATTGCTCCGTTTCTCACCACACAACATGCAGTGTGCCTTGCCACAGCGTTGAGATCATTTCTGGCTTTTGAGCGCACCTGCCGTGCGTCCAAAAACGCAGCGCGTATACGATTCCTAACGAGTGTGCGGCGCAGACCCACCAGGCAGGTTGACCTCAGTGAGGTAGCGGAGGGTCAGCGGGACAGGGTGCAGAAGGCAGTGCTGGGTGATGGAGGGGAAGGGCGGCAGGCCCAGGTAAACAGCCAGGGTATGAGCTTCCTTGTGCAGGGCCCTGTGAGAGGGAATGGACTGGAGGAGATAAAAAAACAAAAAAAACAAAAATAACCAACTCATGTTTGACACAACGGGCATTGAAAGTTAACGAATAATTCTGGTTATTTCTGACCTAGAGTCTATTTTTATATCATCTGGCATCGTAGTGATAGATTCAGACCAAAATCTCAGCATCTGGACCAGTCCAGTTGTGGTTTTAGGTACTTGAGATGGTTGAGTTCTCCCTGGCTCGTCCGGCTCAACAGACTAAAAAACTTTCCCCAACACTAAAATCCGATCCAAGAAACATGTATCATGCTATTAATCAAAGCAAAGAGACTTGATTTGTTACATTTTTAACACAGAGGCTTATTAGATCTCTAATGGAGAAAAGTTGTATTATATATCTCAATCATTTTTGTCCAATGACCCCAAACTGATGAAGTCTATACTCTTCAGTAAAAGCGATAGATCGGGTCAGTATTGGCACACCCCTGCTAAAAATATCCTTAAAAACAAATTTTTAGTACTGAAATTTGGGGGGGGGATAAAGAAAAAAAAAGGTTGAAAGTAACCAGAATGAGCCTTTAAATGCTGCCTACATGCTAATGTGTTGCAATGTGAGACTCATCCAAGCCATGAAACTTCAGATGGAAATTCCTTTGGGGGTCAGGATGAGATTTCAAGGCTTGATATGTAAATGCACAACAGGTGTGGCAGGTGAAATAAGACAAGTTAGGGCAAGCAGTAGTTTCTGTTGCGCCCGAGCCAACTTTCCCAAAGTACCGGTATCACTGAGGATGCAGTTTCTTAATTCTACAAACACTCCTGTCGTGATGGAGAAACCGTTAAAGCTGCGGGTGTCTGAGGACTACTCACCTCTACCCTGAAGATGAGCGAGTCTCTGCCATACAACTTCATTTCCTCGGGGAAGCTCTCATAAGCGTTCAAATAGGGGATGTGTCCATCGTTCACAAGTCTGCATTAAAACGTGTGACAATAGGTCGAACACTTAAGTCTCCTGATAGAATGATTATCGAACATTGGCTTACCAGATTATCCTTGGTAACTTGAGGGGATACATAGTGAGTTTGGGTAAAAGAAAAGACAGAAGCAATAGATTGAAACATAATAACAATAATTTCTGTGTAGGTCACAAGAGAGTTAAGAAAACACCAGGCTTCATTTATCAATATTTCCTCATTATGGAACATTGAAAACTGCTGAGATGATGAGTAAACGTTTTAGATACTCAGTACAGTCAAATATGCTGCCGAAATATTTTTCATGGCATATATTTCAAATTATTCCCATACATTTTCTTAGATAGATCCAAAGATCTTCCTTGATAAATGATACCAATTCTTTTGCTACAAGTGGCAGTTATAAAATCGTTAATAGACTGTTAACGCACAGTACAGACCACTGTGATTAATTTTGGTTTACCTTTCATAAGTGTCACATGTAGTATTGTAGCTTACTTGTTTGGTATTAAGTAGGGCTGCAACAATTATCAATTAATCGTGTGATTGCGAGTACATAATAATCGCAATTATTCTGCATAATCGTGATCACTGTTTTAGGTCTACGTGATTAATTACATTCAGATCAATCTGCATGTTAAATACCCTAAATCTCTGTGCAGAAGAGGTCGCAGAGAGGTTAGATGCCATTCCAGTTTGTGCACAAACCCTTTGAAGTTTACCGATGCTCGTTTCCCTTTCTCCAATATTATCATTGCAATGTAGCAGTGAGCAACATGGATCTTGCTGATATCATCGACTTGGGTACACTTTGGATTTAAGCCAAATGAGACAATTAAATCGGTAATCACAATTATTTGTCAGATAATAATCGTCATTACAATATTACATTACAGTCTCAGGTTTGGTCCACCCCAGTGTGCCTCTTACCTGAGAAGATCAGCCAGAGTGATGGCCTCCCTGACCCACAGTAAAGACAGGTGACACAGCGCCAGGGTCTTGGGCATGCTCATTAGCCCGCTGCTTCTCCTCTGGCGCTGTGTGAGGTACGAGGCAGCATCCAGAGAGCCGGAGCACACAGACGACCGGCCGTCACTGGAGTTCCCTGCAGGGAGAGGGCACAGGACACACCCGCAGTCAGACATGCGCAAACACACGACATGTGTGCACACGCAAGTCTCTTACACAGCCGTATCGGCTACGACATATTTCATATGCTACACTTCGACACGTTTGTAAGACTTCCCAGAGAAACAGCAAGCATGGCAGCACATGGGCACATACAACATGTAGCGTGACTAAAATCTGAAATGTTGCGTTCAACGTAGTCAGATCTGACATATTACCAGAATACGGCTGAAGCCACGATGCTACCCGGAAGTGAAGCCTCACCGATTTCCTCTATAGGACCCGGCTAGGAGAAGTTTCATAGACATAGTCTATGCATAGCATATGAAAAATGGCGTAGCCGATACGACTGCGGAAGAGACTATACACACACAAGCAGGAAATACAGGACAGAGTCAGTGTTTCTATGAGGGCTGTTTTTAGAGCCCTGCCTTATTGACTGTACCTGATATAGAGCCAGCTGCACTGGTCAAGTCTCCATCACCATCGGTCTCACTGGCAGACGCCACTGATTCCGGAGCGCTCTCCGACTCGGAATCCCGAGTGCGCTGAAGAGGCATGGCAAGAATTCAAATAAAGAAAGCATTCGTTTAAGAGTAGTGGGGTGCATGTGTGATGGATTTGCGGATTAAATAGAGCAGGCAGACCGCTCTGTCTAATTTGTTCCCGTTTATTGTTGTTGTTGACAATATACAGTGAATGGAGATGTGACAGGGACAGGAAAGAGAGTGGCAACAACTTAGCATGAGCTGGGATTCGAACCCATATGGCAGTTGATAGACAATAACTGGCTGAGTCACCAAGGATGGTTCATGTGTTGGATTTCTATCACATCTCACCAAAAGAGGTCAATAGCAGACTGTAAAAGCTACAACTATGACATCATGTTGTTAACCAGTACTCATGGTGGAGGGTGTGGCGCATGTGACGACAACACTGCCGTACGTCCTCTGCCTCATATAGGGGATTGATTCATCACAATATTAGATTACATTATCATCGCAGACCTCTTGGTAGACAACCATATTGGTAGGAAATGCATGACACCTCATGAGAACACTGGGAGTACTAACTAGGGGTGGGAATCTTTGGGAATCTCACGATTTGAGTTCGATTCTTGAGGTCACAATTCCATTTAAAATCGATTCTCAATTCATCACGATCATAAAGGCAATTTGATAGATTAGATTCTAGGTTGCTATTAACCTTCATGCTTCATAGCTTGTATATTGTGAGTCTTTCTGCTTGGCTAATCTTGGCTAGCTGTAAAATTAGCAATCTGTAGGATTAACTATCAATATGAAAAATGTGAAATCATATCGCAAGACTGAAAAAGAAAATCGAATCGATTTTTATTCTTAGAAGATAGAATCTCGATTCTCGATTTCCCCCCCAACCTCTAATACTTACCACTTTAAATTTTGGAGTACGCACTGGATTGTTGGTGTAGGCCTGCCGGCTTTTCTGAAGGTACATCCTCCACAACTGACACAGCACGTCATCCTACAAACCAGAAAAACTCTCAACTATGTTTGAATGATGCTGATTTTTAATTTGTATATCATATTGTGATACACAATTTTGTTGCCTCAATCAATACTATAAAGCAAATATTAAGTGAGATTCCTAACAAAAGTATTCTTGAAATATTTGAGAATGTAAGTTGAAAATTACAGTTACAATTTATTGTATCACACTTCCCATAACCATGTAGTCAAATGTGATGAACACCAATTTTTCCATAACTAAGCACATATTGTGATATACATAATATAGCCCTATAGAAAAAAAGTCCCTTTCTAAGTATCGGGATATTACTTTTCCACATCGCCCAGCCCCAGTGAATCGTCATGACTACAGTATACGAGCCCTCTAAACCAGACCTTAAACTGGGGACAGACTCCCAACTTCAGCAGCGCCTCAGCCTGGTCCTTGAGAATGAACTGAAAGCCCTCACAAACCATCCACTGGCATCCATCCTCTGCAACAAGCATATTACAGAGAGATGGATATGGTTGAGGTAATCCATAAGGTGCCAACATGACATACTCACATAATCACATGAGAAGAACTGTGGCATGTATGCGTGTTTTATGTGCATTACGTTATTTTTATACAGCACACACAGTATGTTTACGGGACAATACAGTCTATATTATATTATCTTCTTCCCCAGATTGTTAGATTGTGTGTGTGTGTGTGTGTGTGTGTGTGTGTGTGTGTGTGTCCCTTTTTATAGTATTTCACAGCTGTATAGTTTGTTTTCAATAACTGGCATGCCTAGGCCTGTGGCACCTTGTTATGGCATGACTTCCATCTTCCGTCTTTTCTTGTTACGTATACTATGAATATGTATATTGTGTTCAAAGCTACTGTGTGACAACCATAAGAAAGTAATCAAGTATCTACCTATTTTTATCTATCTCTTATTTATCTAAGTAATGTAGACAATGCTAAGAATGAGACCAACCAGTTCTTTTGTGTTTTGTTCCCTTGGAGATGGAGGAGATTTTGTTGGAGCCAGCCACAAAAGATGTATCTACGATTTCTCTTGTTCTCTGTAGGTTTAAGAAAATAGGGTATCACATTAAACCACCAATACTTGGGCACATAGAGCTGAACACAACAAGCAAAGTCAGGCTTTGTGTCACATCTACAGCGCTCAGTTTGTAAGTAGAGATTCCAAGGTTTCTGTTAGTGATGTTATTCATTAATAAGCTGGTTCCAAATCACTTGAACTGAATCACAGAATTAGTGGTCAACGATATGTTCTTTAATTTTTTTTTGCATCCGATAAAATACAACGATTTAATAATAACAAATGAGACACTAAAAAAGTATATTTTCTTTAGTAGATCTGCACTCCATCTATCAAACAAAATAAACTGATTGAAAATAAAAATCTAAAAATATGTGGGATTGACACAAGGGGTAGTGCTAACATTTAATTGGCCACGTGGGCGTGGTTATCCGACAATGCCGATTATTTCAAAATGCCAGGTATCAGCCCGATTAACCAACCTATCACTAAATAGAATTATTATAGGAATCTGAAAAAAAGGCTGGAACCAGGCTAACTCATGAATGCAGCTCTGTGCTAATCCAAACCCTGCTTACCTCTATAACATTGTGACATGTTCTGCAGTAGAACCTGCCTTCATCAGACACGCCCCAGTCTACAGCTGAACACTGGGCACACGGTTCTCTGTAGCCATCCTGGAATGAGGACACAAAGGTGACAAATGATGGCAAAGATACAGCAGCAACAATCAAAGTCACTGTAACTGCATTAATGGAATGTTTTTTCATAGATCGACAGACAGAGAGAAACACACACACACACAGGAGCATAGACGTGGGGGGGGAAAGTGGAACTTAAGACCCAGGGCCCCAAGCTGGGGGAAGGCCCTCAGAGGGTCTTCATTTTTTTTGAGTCTATGGTCTTTTCTTGACTTGTTTTAAAAGGTTGTTTAAAAGGTTTTCCTCTGCAGGCTATTGAGGCTCAAGCTAAATTGTCCTTTTATGACAGATTTACGGCATTTGAAGGTGTGGTAATAACAGTGCAAGTACTTCCCCAAATGGATGTGCCTGTTAAGTCAATACATTTGTTAGATTGTCTGGAAGTGTGTGCATACGAGTTGCGCGTCTGCCCGTGGCCACACACACACACACACACA
>OMKL01047235.1:8297-36813 GCA_900302295.1 Parasudis fraserbrunneri
ATAGTAACATATTATACTGGTAAACCATACTGTACTGTGTTTGTATGGATTATACTGTACTGTATGTGTATATATATATATATATATATATATATATATATATATATATATATTAGGGCTGTCAGTCAATTAAAATATTTAATCGCAATTTATCACATATTAATCACACATTTTTTATCTGTTCAAAATGTACCTTTAAAGGACATTTTTCAAGTGTTTAATACTCTTATCAACATGGGCGTGGACAAATATGCTTGCTTTAAGTATGTTTATTAAATAAAAAATTATAATACAAAATGATGACAAATATTGTCCAGAAACCCTCAAAGCTACTGCATTTTGCAAAAAAACAAATATGCTTTAAATAATCATAACATGGCAAACTCAAGCCCAACAGGCAACAACAGGTGGGCATATCGACTGGGAAGGTCTGTCATCAATTAGCACTCGCCTTGTATCGCTCTGACCCTGCTGTACTAGGCGGCGAGCTCAGCTCAAACCATGTTCAGGCCTTCAACAAAAACTGGCCTTCAGTCTGCGCCACCGACAGAGCTCTGTAATTACAAAATTAAAGTTTACCAAAATCAAGTTCTAACAAGTCCACAGTATGATTATTTGTTTGCAGTAATTGCAACTTTTATATAATCAGAATATATATTATACCCCTTCCCCCCATAGCCCTGTGCCTTTTCATAATCGTAAGCAATTCCAAAACACTGTCATCGGATTCCCCCATGAGAGAGAAAGACAGAGAGAGATAGAGAATGAATGTGTATGAGAAAGAGAGGGAGGGAGAGAGCATTTAATGTTACAACTTTATCATAGACTGGGCAATAATGCAGCCCTAATCTTTCATGGCTTTCAGTAGAATTTAACATTCAGTTTACAAAAATACCAGCTGATACATTATCTCACTAAATAAGTACATCATTTATGGACTGGAGAAACTGAAAAATCACTATTAATGGCTGTCTCATTAATCTCATTATCTGATCTGCTGCACAGCTGATATTAATGTTATATGTGGAAGCTGGAAGGGATATTCATCTGGGAGGGCTCTGTAGCTGAACTTACCATTCAAAATACATTTTTCTTTATCCACTGCTGTTTGCTATCGTCATCTGCCTTAACATTGCTAGGTGATTCCAAAACTACAAGCAAAGGGTCATCATAACAGAAAGTGCGTTAATGCAACAAAAAAATTAGTGATGTCAAAACAAATTGCGTTAACACATTATTATCGCTTTAACCTTGACAGCCGTATATGGAGAGAGAGAGAGAGAGAGATACGTAGCCTATCTATTTAGTTAGCATGATGCCTTCTCCAGCTCATTCAGGAAATCTCAATTTCATGTGGGTCTTGACTAAAGTGAATGGAGCCTGCTAACTTTTTGCCAATCAACTCCACAGATTGGGGTGGTTTTATTGTGCTGTGCAAAGGTGAAAATTACTTTTTGTCCTTTTTGGAACACTAAAGACCTGCTCTATCTGGTGTACAAATATGCCGTTTCTCCTGTGTTGTTGCTTTTTTGTTGAAAATAGTGGGCTGTGTTTGCTGCAACTACAAACAGCTCTAGAGAAACCAAGGCAAAACCCCCTAACTTCACTTAAGGTTCTCTAGCTTTGTTTAATTGTGCTTACAATGCTTTGATTAGCCACACATGAAGTTACAGTTTACCGCACTTAAGTTACAGTGTTTTGCCATGGTTTTGCCTTGGTATTCTACTGTATATGTCATACACTGAAGCATTCCACACACACATCATACTTTATGCAGACTGAATAAAGAGCAGACATACTGTGTTGCTGTTATTGTTGTTGTTGTTGTTGTTGTTGTTGTAAGTGTAACCTAGCCATTTATCAGAATGGCCCATTACTCCCAAGGGAAAATGTTGGTGGAAATGGCTTTGAGACGCGGATTCCCAGACATAGGTAAGAGATTGCAAAATTACATGTAGATTAGCAGATTACAGCAGAAATGATTAGCCAGCGCGAGCCAACGTAACATTATGTTAGCTAAGAGACAGAACTGGAAAACAGCTCCCATATGTAATCAGAACTGAGCTCAGAGCAACCAGGACAAACAAACAACCAGATGGCTGGCCAGATAACAATGATCGTAATTCATACAAAATGAATGCATTTTTCTCGATATTAAGCTAATGTTATGCCTGTCAGTCTGTGCAACCTGGCCATGACAGTGGTAGGCTGTGCACTGGCCTGACAAGAAAGTGTACTCACACTCACACACGCACGGACGCACGCACGCACGCACGCACACACACACACACACACACACACAACCAACCAACCAAGTGAGCTTTGCATGCATGCAACTCACAACAGTGATTCACAATGAAAAAGTTAGCCTACCTTTTCCATTGCAAATGCAAAAGGATGCTGTTCTCTCATGTTCAACAAGTTAAATCCAAAACATGAGTCTTGAGGCTTGTTCAACAAGTTAAATCCAAAACACAAGTCTTGAGGCTTTCGCATTAAATGCTCTTACATTCAACATGTTAAATCCATAACGCGAGTCGAGTCTCTGTAGGCTATTCCCATAAATGCTGTATATCGCTATTCCTAATTGTGCTGTTTTTAAGCATGGCGCACACAATAATTTACTTGCAAATAGTTGGAGCTTCAACACGTCAGCCCTAACCGCAGAGCTGCCAATCACGTTGCTCCATTCAAGTCCTAAATCTGTCAACGGCTAATTGGCCAGATTTCCATTGGGTAGCCTATTATAATTTTATTAATAACATTCATAATAACCTTGTACAATGACATTAAAGTGTATTACCATGATTAGGTCCATGCTTCATTAGTTAATGTTATCATTGATTAATAAAATTATTGTTTGAATGTTTGTACAAAGAAGATGTTAATTAAAAACATAATATGAACCACACACAACCGCACAGATGTGCTAACTGTACATTACAAACTATATTCATATTTACACACAAATATTACATATACAATTATCATTTTCCATGCATGTCTCTGATGAGATTTGCCTATTAATTTCAGCTGCTGATGGGGATATTCCATCTAAGGCACAGCCCCCTGCAGAAGAGATGGAGGAGAAAGGTTGTACCATTCTGGACACTTTTATGGATGACAGCAGCTTTCTAGATGCTGATGTATTTCATCAAACCAACTACATGCTGATCACCAGTACATCTGAGCACACCCTTGCAATAGCCCCAGCAGCTGAGCCTATCCTTGCACCAGCCTCAACCGCTACACTTGAGCCTGCACCCAAGTCTGCACCCACGTCCACATCTGAGCCTGCAAATGAGTCTGTACCTGAGCCTGCACCCATGTCCACACCTGAGCCTGCACCCGTGTCCACACCTGAGCCTGCACCTGTGTCCACACCTGAGCCTGCACTTGAGTCCGCACCTGAGGCTACTGGTACACCAGCACCAGAGCCGACTAAACCACCAATCAAAGACCCATGTGGCCCCACATGCAGACGAAAATGCACGGACAAATTTACAGAGGAAAGACGCAGGGAGATCTGGAATGAATATTGGGACATGACATACAAGGAAAAGCATTCATTCATGTTTTACACCGTAAAAAAACAAAACATCAGCTTTGCAAAGCTCAGAGCGGAGGAATGCGAACCCTGTCTTCTGTACATGAAGACTGATCATGTTGGGGAGGCTGTGGCACCAGAAGACTGCATAGAGTGCAAGAAGTGGAACATCCACAAAGACTCAGCAGTGACAAGCAGGCTCCATTACAGGTCAGATGCTGAGCAAGACTGGCCAGAAAATACATCTGTCCGAAGCATAGACCTTCAAAAGTTCATCATGTTCCCTCGCATGCCTGGTATCAAAACAGCCATATTTACCAGGTGAATTATGGCATACCATGAGACCTCAGTCGGGAGGAGGAGCAACAAGAAAAAGACCATCTCTGTGGTATGGCATGAGGCAACTGTGGGGCAGAGCGCAGCAGAAATCGCATCAGCCTATGCCACAGCATTGGAGAAGGAGAGGGACATCGAACACATTGTCTACTGGGTAGACAATTGTAGTGCCCAGAATAAAAACTGGTGCTTTCTGTCATCTCTTGTCTGCCTCATGAATTCAAATACCATCTCCACAGAAGACATCACACTGAAATTCTTCGAGCCTGGCTATACATTATGAGTGCTGGCAGCTTCTACCATGGTGTCGAGCAAGAGATGACGAATAGACCAGGAGGAGTGGTCAATGATTTCTATCTTTGTTTCTATCTGTGGTTGGGCACTCAAACTCAAAGAAAGTTGAGGTGGTGCAGCTCAAGAATGAAAATTTGAAGAATTGGAAGGATGGCCACTCTGCTGTCAAGGTAAAGAAGGTGCCCAAGCTGGCACATATCAAAGTCATCCAGCTGGGACATGGCTCAAGAAATATGTACATAAAGCTATCCCATGAGGAGGAGGACTTCACAGAGCTGGACTTCCTACAGAAAAAATTCCAACTGAAGGTGCCCACCACCCTGAGGCCACAAGACAAAGGGGTAGTGGAGGCCAAGAAGATTGACATCCTCAAGAAACTAACCCCTCATGCCACCCACCAGGAGGCTTTGCTGGAGTTCTCTGCCTATGTGCTATGTGGATGAAGAGTAGGAAGAGGAAGAAAGGAGGAAGGAATAAGAGATGAGAAAAGAAGATAAACACGAGAAATAACAAACTTCTAACCTAATATAGTGCTACAGTGTTTGAAATTTGCATTAAATAATATACATTTGAATATGTTTTTTAAATATGCTTTTGAATACATTTGACTTCCCATCTAATTGTATTTATTTATATCATAGTCACACTCTTTATTCACAAGCACATATTTGACTATTAAATACTAAAACCTGCATATGACAACAGCAACTTTTATCACAGTATGAAGTTGAATCTAAAAACCTTTACTGATATTTAACCTATTTAACCTATGGCATGATTTGCCTCTTATTGACATGGAATGGTCTTGAATGGTTTAAGAACGTCTTGCAACTTGCAATTTTGGGGGTTGGGAAAAATAAAAGTGAAAGGTTTTGCTTTAATTCAATATATATATTAATTTATCCAATTTGGTCCAAATGATGTGAGTTGGTAATGTATCATCAACAGTAAATAAAATAAAATAAAATAAAATAAAATAAAAATACTAATTGATTTATTCATATTATATTAAGTGGATAGTTTCATGATATATCACTAGATACTATCTAGGTCATAATTATTATCATACAGTATATTGCTTACTGTAATCAACAACAAAGTGAGAGATCAAATGAAAGTAATGCCTTTTGCCTTGGGAGAGTACTTGCAGAGTAGCTTAACTTCCGAATAAGGGTCAAAGGTCAAGTTCGAGCTCAAGATTTTTGTGTAGAAAAAAATAATTTCCTCATTTCCAATATTCTGCCTACAATTCATTTGGCTGGACACCAAAACAACTTTAAAGTCATTTTTCTCAGTTTTACACTCTGGTGAGTTAAGGTCTTTTGCCTTTGTAGGGCAGTATTCCTGTCTGCTAGTTAGCATATTGGTAGTGCCCTCATACCCTATAGGGCTTATTTGATGTGTCTGGCTTTTTATTTTACAGCCACAAGAGGTAGAAGGTAAGATTTAATTGAAAGTACAAAGAATATGTCTGTGTTCTCTTATTATGATTGGTGACAGCTCTGTGGCCATGGGCATAATTTAAGGTATGGCTGGTGGGGATATGTACCTACCACTTTTCTGATTACCTAAAATTTTCCCTACCACTAACTTCATATTAACTGCATATGAGTTCAAATCAAATATTGTTTCCATTGGCTCCTCAAAAGGGTAACTCCCGTTCCCATTGGGTTTCTATTGGTGTTTGTTCGCTTTGCTCCCACCTCCTTCACATGCAGGTGTGTGAATGGCTGAGTGGCTTGACTTTGGCAAAATGGAGTAGAACTCGAAACGAGTCAAATGGAACAGAACAGACTGGCATTGTCAGTGCCTCAGTGGGCCATAACATAATGGCAAATTATTCAGTGATATGTGATAACCAGCCAAGTCTATCTGGCTAACCTAAAGAACTACAGAAGAAGGAAATGCAAGTTTTGCTAGCTAGCACAAACCAAAAAGCTATATTTGCCAAGCAAACTGACTGAGACAGAGATATTAGGCCAGGCAGGGAGAGGAGAGAGAAGTGAACAGGTGAGACTTTAGACTGTGAGATTTAAAGTTAATTCTAAGACCAAATCCTTGTGATTTACATTTTCTTTTCAACCACTTCTTAACCTTGTAATTCATGCCATTGTGAGAAAGAACAAACCAAAAACAAGAAATTGTTGTAATTATTCCTCTTTTAATGTATAAATAATTACTCAACTAGCCTACAGTAATCAGCTAATCATAATAATTAAAGTGGCACACTGGGAGCTCCAGAGATAACCATCAAATGGATTTTCTTTTTTTCCCCCTTCTGATAATGTACCTTAATTTCAACTGACATATTGTTAAACCATCTAGCCTAACAACAAACGTGCACATGTTGTAGGCTGTAGATAATAAACAATGATCAAATCTACAAAATATACATGCAATTCCTTGAGAAGATAAGGAATAGTATAATTAAAGTAGTCACCTATATTTCTATGTAATTTCAAGGCAATGCAGCCAAACTTTGTGACACATTTTAGGTTACAGGCCTACTGCTTGAGGCAAGGCCTTTTCCTTGAGTCCCGCAATTTCAATAAAACTACCAAGTCATCCAAGCTGTATGATCCATACATAAATAAATAAATGTCCCTAATAATAAGGGACACTTTTTCTTTTGTGGTGTAAGCCTCTGTCCCAGACTCACACTTCAATGCAGCAACTAGTTTCACAATTAAATGGTTAATCAACAGTTTCATGTCATCAATAGCTGTCATTAAATTATGTTGCGATAGCCTATTTTCTGTTTTGATAAAGAAAAAAATAATTCTGTGGTCATAGTAATGTAGTCATTCAATCACATAATGTAGTCATTCAACATTATGTGATCATCAGTGTCATTTCTGCACCTTGAACAGATACCATGAAGTCTCTGATACAGTAAATTGCTTCGTTAAATAAAGATCTAAAAACCAGGGAACTTTTGGGGATCCAAATGGCTGAGGGGGTAACCTTGTGTGTTCTACGGCCTTGCTGTTCCCGTGGATAGAGCCACAAGAGGCATCAGACAACGACTGATAAACAAAGGTGAATGGCAAAGGAAGCTCTTTGATGAAAATGCCATTTTATCCCAGACTAGCACAGGTATAGCACTCTTCAGTTATAATACAATTATATGAAGGATGATGGTGAACATGAAACAAGACAGCTTGGTCTTTGTGAGGCAAGGCGGTCTTTGTAAGTTTGCGGACTGATATTTATTCTCTGCAAAGTGTTTTCAGATAACACAATATGGTCACAGCGAACACGTCTCCTGCAGAATCCAAATGAGACTGAACAATGGAAATCCAATAATCCAATACACCGGTATCCCAAAATATGCTTCAAAATGGATTTAACATGCATGGATGAGGCGCAATGTGATGCTATCAGTTCAAATTTGTGACTGTTGTGGGAGATAGAAGGATTAAAACAGGGGACTGCCAATTGGTGCTTTGTCCTTATTATCTTGTTTGTCTTTGACCAGGAGAGTGTGAAAATGTCAGCTGGTGGATGAAGTGAGCAGTCTGTCATGAAAGGAAGGGGGTCGTAATTTTGAGGCAATGGGTGGTCAGATATATAATATGCACACACACACACACACACACACACACACACACACACACACACACTACTGATTACGTAAGGACAACATGCTTGTACAGTCTTCATCTAGGCAACAAGAACGCTGCCAGCTTCTTGTCTCCTTCTCGTGTGTGCAACACAGTATCTAGAAAGGATAGATTAACCATTGGCGTCTGTCAATTTTGAAAAAAACAACAACAAAAAAACGACAAACAACAACAATGAGCTTTTTTCTTTTTGGTTTGGGAATATCCACATGAACAGAGAAATCTCTAGTATATTTGCCACAAAGTTAAGCAACCGGAAGTAACGGCGAAAGCGGGCGAGGCAAATAAGGTGAGAACGGTGAGGCCACTCAGGATAATCATGATTACTGATGCGTGGGTGTTATGATTTATTGTGTTTGCTGAAATAAGCATTTAGAGTTGTTTCTTTTGTAGCAGAGTAGCTCTGTAAAATCCCTCCATCCCAACACAACATTTGAGAGTATACTAACTTTCTCCTGTGCTACAGCTTGGCCAGAAGCTTGGCATTGTAATTGGATCTCAGTATGAGAGCTCCAAGTAGTTTTTTCATCAGGGAGTAACCAGAATATCCAACCCTCCTTATAACCTACATTATTAATGGAGACAAATATTACATTGCATCCTGGGAGAGTTCCCCTAATTGGAGAAATAGCTGAGGAAACAGCTAAAGTATTGCAAAGGAAGTTTTGAAGGCGCTATGGGCTGCCGTGTACTCTTCAGAAAATACGTAGCATATAGGATATTCCCCCAACTACTTCACTCCCCTTAAATATCTAGAGCTCAGCTATTCAGCTAAATATGTCATCTACTCCACTAAGAACAGTTAAGTCAACAAGGAGACAGCAACCTGGATTGTTGTAACATATACCTGCCTTGAAACTTCAAATTTGCAGAGCTGTGCTTCCTTTGAAAACATTGAACTCAGCAAAATGCAACATCAAACTATTTTCACTACCTAGAAGTTTCCTCACAACAGTTTAGCAAATCTGCATTTGTTAAAGCCTGGAAGGAGCCTGAAGCTATAGTATCCATCACAGACAAAAGTGCAGAGAAATAGCTAAAGCATAATATTATATCAATACATCCCATCCTTAATTTCATTTAACCATGTATATAGTTTCGTTTTCCAAGGACGTGTGTCATCTGCAGAAATGGAAGCTCTGACTTTGGCTTGGCTCAAAATATGGAGCTTTTTCAGGGAAGCAGTGGGCTAAAGGTTAGAGAGGTGGGCTTGTGAGTTGTGACCATAAGGCCACCAGCTTGAATCCTTGGAACAACTGTTTACGTGCCCTTTAGCAAGGCACTGAACCCCCAACTGTGCAAGTGTTGCTGCATAGTGGCCAATAGTAGAAGACTGGGCAGCTCCCAGGTGTGAATGTGTGGAACTTTATGAGTCTGTAGCAAGGCACTGATTATGTGCTCAGCAAATTTTCTCTGGATAAATAAAGGATATGACAGCTGAAAAAGGTAATATTTTAGTGTATTCTGGAATGGTGGGAAAAAGTTTACCTTATAGCTTGAACGGCAGAATCCCTCTGTGATTTATAAAAAAAAGTAAAAAAGAAAAATGTTGGCCTCTTCATTTAACGCAAATTCCTTCAGTGCTTAAGAAGGATACTGTTGAGAGGGAGAGAGAGGGGAAAGATAGAGAGAGATGGAGAGAGACAGACGGAGACATAAAACACAATGGCCACAACCAATGTCCTTGAGAAGACTAATCTGTGCTTAACGCTCCGCACTGATAGCAATTAAGAGTTGAGAAACTTCTAAAACACGCGCGTTCGTTTGAAACGTTTGCCTCGCCTACCCCCTCCCTCACTCTCTTCTCTCAGTAATAAGGCCTTCGTTATTTCTTCTCTTACTCTTTTGATTCCCATATCTGCATTCCCAGTCACACAGGGATAATTGTGCACCTATAATGGAGAAATTAGTCGGCCCTGAAATGAGATTCTCTCCTGTAAGAGGCAGCAGCTCTGTGACATCAAGCCTTGTGCTGGAGAGGTGGGATCTCCGCTCCCAGGCATAGTCAAATTCAGCTTTCATTCTCAAGGTTCTCTCCTCTTCTTCTCCTTATATCTGTCTTCTTCCCTCCCTTGTTCATTTTGCCTTTTATTAGAATATTTCTTGAACGTCACACTGCAGGCATTTCATTATTCCCCCTCCAAAAAAAAAAGAAGAAAAGGAAAACAGACAATGTAGCGTGACGAAAATGTTCTGTCTTGATTTGCTAATTTAACTCTTGGAATGTACATGAAATACGTGAGACCTGCGGCTGCTGCAGAAACACGAGGTGAATTTGCGACCCCCCACGTCGGTGCTGTGGATGAGGGGGGGAGGACGTCTTGATTTCTGCAGATATGAGCGTCATCATTTGTCTTGCCACTGTACTGTATATTGCTTCATAAAGCGTCCACTTCTTTAACTCTCATCACTCTCTTATCACTCCTTTCTTTTCCCTCTCTTTGTAATCTCAGCACATCCGAGAGGGCAGTTGAAAAGCAGCTATTTTATAAGTTATTCAGTGCGTAAATGACAGTCAGATCTGTTTAGAGTATTGGGGAGGACAGAAGTAGCTACTTTCCTTGCATGGGTGATGCTGCATATTGATACACCACTCTCCTAACCCCTCGCCACTCAGTTATGCACAGTGGCATTAGAAAAACTGACTGAAGAAAAGGAGAGGGAATATACATAAAAGGCTGGGGACGTGCCACAATCTTTTGGTTGTTTCATTTGAAATCTTGCCCAGCTTAAATTTCTGCCCCAGCACGGGCTACCCTCAATCATTTTATGAGATGTGTGATCAGGCATTTTCAGTGGTGGAGCAATTTTCCAAAAGTAAGATAATTTGAACAACCATGCAAAAATAATATGGTGTTAAACCTTAGGGTTATGGAGAGCATTGGATCTTGATTACCTAAAACATTTCACTACTTCTAAGTTACACAGAAAAATATATGCTAATGCATTTTGTGCTGTGTTTTTGGAATACAATTAATATTATTTGCCTCAAACTTCTAATTTGTATTCATAGAAACTAAATGGACATTGTTAAGGAAATATTGATACTAACATTTTGGACAGCTGCAGTCAGGCATGAGAATATTGAAATGGTGTCGCCTGAAGAATGTCACGATATTGCTGATTGAGTGGTTTAAACCTACAAAGAAAATGTAATTGAAAAGACGACTTTAGCCCGACAGCCTTTTGTGATATCTTTTTAATTATGTCTCCTTTTCTCATGTCTGATGGGGGATGTGATCGGTGCCTCGATAAGCACGGGCCAAATGCGCACAGTTTTGTTCATTAAAATGAGGATCTTCAAGAATGTATTGCTAATTAAAATTCAGTAAGATGAGAAAAAAAAACTCAATGTCTACACAATTACTTTCCCAATTCAGAGGGTGTTTAAGTTCACCCTATAATATAGAAGAAGATTGGGAAGGAGAGAAAACGAAGGCTTTATACTGTGTGCCCCTGCAGAGCATGCCTTTTGATGATATTATAGCAGTTGTTCTTCCTGCAGCCTTTACCGAAGATCACTTGTCTAAACATTGAGCTATATGGGCACAGAAGCTGTAGTCTTTTTTTTCTTCTGCCAACCTCTTTCATGATAAATGCAATGTATGGTACAGCACAGAATTCTGTATACTGAAAGACTAAGGCAAAGTGGGCTATTGGCGATATATGACGTATAACCTTCATAATAATATGTCAACGACACTGAGGAATGACTTCCATAAACATTCAAAAAACATTCAGATAAAGCTAATAAGGCAGGCATGGGCCAGCTGTTTTTAACTTTATTTTCCCACCGTCTGAAAGGCATCATCCTATCTAAACTGAATGGTGGGACAACACGTTGTGGTCCTAATGGCTGCCTGTTTGATGTGCCACACAGGAGCTGACTCAGGCACAACGTTCTGATGTTCCAATCTGATGTCCCCATTGCAGTGCAGCCCCATCCACTTGACTATCACATTTAATGGTCCCGCACTGAAAGAGATGGTCTGTGTAGAAAGAGACTCTGTGCATGCAAAAGCCAGTCCTGTCCTCAATTAGGCAAAGAGGGGTGGAAGAAAAGAGTGAATACAGTGAATATGAATGAGTATATGAATAAGTGTCAAAGGTTTTGTTTGCATTTCTCATAAAATCTTTCAAGGATTTTCTTTTTCTTTTTAATTTTGTTTGAGTTTTTGCATTTATTGGGGTTCTTAATGATTTTGAAAGCGTAATCAGAGTTGCACAGGGGTGCACAATAGAATCAGCGGAAAAGCATGGGCAGATTTGACACAAATAAAACAAATAACTCATAGAGCATTGCCAAGATGGCTAATTGAGATGCACAAAGAGGAAAAAAGGCGGTGAACAGCTAAACATCCCGTTTAGCTTTGGAGTTTACGTCTACTCAGTCTCTTTAGTAGCCAGCATCTGCCCTTGTGCCTTGTTGACTGCTTTGGAGGGAAGTTAATGAAGGGTAAGGTTGATGGGACAAAGCGGCATATGAGGAGAATAAGGACCAAAGTGTTTTTCCCTGAAAGCAGACACAATTACTAGAACAGGATTGATTCTTCTGCAATGTGCGAGACAGCTGAAAAGCCGCAGTCGGGAGTGTTTGGAGCTTGAAGATGAAAAAAGTGTGCGCGCGCGTGTGTATGTTCATGAAAGCATTCATCAGCATGTATTAGTGTCTGCGTTTGCTAATGCCTCTATAGAGAGAGAAAGAGAGAGAGTTAAAGAGACACAGTAAAAGAAAATGGCAGTTTGGAGTATTGCTAATAGAAGCCCCTCCCTCCTCTGTTGTGAGAGTGCCATAAGGAGACTCAGTGGTGTCCAGGAGCCCACAGCGGCTCTTGATCCAGGCCATGAAGAGGAGGAGCCGAGCTAGCCAGCGGGGCCCCAGTCTCTTCCCAACGGGCTCCGGGGGTTATCTTGAGGTCACCCCACGTCTACCTGTCCTTCCTGCCAACTCTGCACGCGCTGGTTACATAATCCTAAAGAATGAGAGGTCGACTGAGGTGAGCCAGGAACCATTTTGCCTGCCAGAAATCATGTTACGCCTTGATGTGTTGACCTCACCACATTATTTCCGTTCAATAATTGACCGTGCACTGAAAATGAACTTTTTAGTGATGATGTTTGAAAAGAGTGGGATTGAAGCTGAACACAGAGAGGCAGTTGTTAATTATCTTTGTTGAACTTAGATGGACTTCATTCTTGGAATTCATTATATTTCTGTTTCCCTTTTGCAGGTGACCTTTTTGTGCCTTTTCCGGTCTATTGCACCCCGATGCTAAAGCCAACAATTATCAACCCCCTTATTAATATGTTAATATTATGTTTGAAGGCCAGCAGGCTCTTATACTCATTTTACTTAAGTATGCACGAATAGCCCAAGGGCTTCCTTTGTTAAACACTTAAGAGAAAGGAAAATATTTTAAGCCTGTCCATAGTGCTCCATATTGAAAAGACAATTTAGAGATGAAAGGAGATTCAGTGGGAGGCAGATTACATGACCAAAACTATTAAATATATGATTACATTTCTACAACAGCTTGTAGCAAAATAACAGTGGGGCCATTGTGACTTCTTTCTAATACCTCATCTGTAATCACCTTTCATGGCAAATCTATGTTTGACCCACAAAGGAAAGCCACTGAGCATAATTGATTGGTTAAGAAAAGATAGGCTGTTTACCTTGAATATTATAATAGTCCCTAAATCCCTAAATTCCAAGTATGATACTCAATTCATCTCTGATATTGCCACTTCAAAGGTCCCATATTATGACAAACTCACTTTTGCAGTGCTTGTGCACATACATTTGGATGAATGATGGGCCCACTAACATACAAACTGGGAAATAAGACAACCCAGTCAGATTGTTCTGGGAAAATGGTTAGTTGTGGTTAGTTGGGCAACCTTTCAAAATGCACACTACCAACTGTGGTACACATATAATGCAACAGTCCCAGTCGGCTTTGGCCAGGTCTGACCAGGTTGTGAAAGGTGGTTTTCACAGCCGGGGTCCAACCAGGTTTGGCCAGGTTCTGAAGACAATGGAGTGCCAGACAGGCCACAGCACTGCTAAACCTTGGCCAGTGAGACAAGGCATATACTCGTTCTCTCTCTCTTGCTAACATATCTCTCTCCCCCTCTCCCTCTACATGTCTCTCTACTCCCCCCTCCCTCTCTCCCTCCTGTTCTCCCACCTGGGGAGAGGAAATCTGCTGCAGTTATGGACTTTGTGGTGATCAAGTTCAGTAGCCTACTATAATATTCTATTTCCATGGTTGTGGACTTTACTACAGTTGTTTTGGACTTAAGTACATCAATGGACTTTGTGCTGATGGGCTGCCTGTAGCCTAGGCTCCTACAGGGACACCTGAGGCATTTGAATTGCCAGGGGAAATCATTCAAGACAATGATTATACACTGCTTGTGATTTTGCCATATGTATCAATAGTTAAGGTTGCCATGGTAACGGTTATACATTTCAGTAGCCCACTGGTACAGCAGCAGTACATGATCATGCTTTGTCACAGCTTGTAAACTGCCTATTAGAAGCCTGATGTTGGTGTGGTTGAGAACTAGTCTGGGACCATTTTGTAATGTGGCTCCTGAGTTGACCAGGTACCACTGTGTTAGCTAGGTGGAGTTTCGCACTCTACTGAGCACACTTTTCTAGTTTGATCTGCAATGCCTAGTTTGACAGTTTGATCTCAATTTCGTGAGCCCCTGGAGGTATTATATAACAGGTGCGTACCGCCGTTCCTGGGTCATGCGTTTGTCGTGCACACAGAAACAGCCTATCAAGAAAAAGAGGAGTATAGAGGCATGCTAGAATGCATAATGGTATTTTCAGCAAAAAACTTAAAATACATGTTTTGGGGACCTCAAAAACCTATAATAACTTGTTTAAAAGGAGTGTAATATGGGAATATAATGTGGGGAAACAAAGTAAGCTCCCTGTGTGGTAGGCTACTGCAGGTGTGGAATGGTTCTCCAGTGATGTCACTGATATTGAATTCAGCCAATGAACTGTCAGCAGTGAAAGTGCACAGCTAATCAATTCTTACATCAATATTCATGTAAGAAGTGAACTCTCTTTTTCAAAGTAAGGGATGCTAAGTGTAGTAGGAAAAATAATAATTAACCAAAAAATTACTTTAACACAAGTAGTCCTTTAAAAAATGGTAAAATGTAGCCTACATATTAGACGCACATGTGGCAGTGGATGTTTCAGGGAAAAGTGGAAAATGAGGGACTTATGACTAAGTTTTAATGTAATGATACTTGCATGGTTAATGGTGTCTAAGATATGAATGTGTCGCTCATTACAGACATGCCAGGTCATTTGAAGTGCTAGAATCAGCAAATAAAGAGTACTGTACGTATGACATTTACCTAGGTCCTAGAATATAGATAAAACAAATAGCCTGTGTTCTGTGTGCGAAGAAACTATCACATCTCATTCATTCTCCGCATACTTCTAGTATCACAAGAAGGCTGACCAAGCTGGTGCGAACTTTTGAGGCTATAGCGACGAAAGTGAGTGGTGTGTTGAAGCGCCGGTGGTCTCAATTTGTTCTGTGCACACTCCAGAACTTGATTAAGTAGTAGAAAAAAAATACAAATTGTCACTTTAAAGGGAAAGTTTAACTGGTTGATGGGGAATTTATTCAAGTTATTCCTCTGCCCTAGGACTTTTTTTTTTTCAAGGAAACTAGACCTCTGTCCTGTACAGCTATGCTGTAGGGTGTTGGACCAGCACACTGGAATTTTTCTTACCATTTGCCCCAATGGGTATGCCCTTCAGATTTTTGCATATTCATTGATTGGTTTGAAGGTACTTCCTTCAAACTGTCCCCACATATCTTTTGTCACTGCCACATGTTTCCATACTACACCAGGAAAACAGCAAAGCATAAGTGTTTGCATGAATGAAATTGTTGATAAAACTGGTGTATATTGGCAAAAATATACTTAAGGCCGTGCAATACCGTGATGTTGGCACTGCTGATTTTGGCCTTAAGCCTACGACAGCAGTACAGCAATGCTAAAATCACCTTATACCATGGCCTGTGTAAATACTCAACTCTGATTGGCTGAAAGGGTGTTGATTAATTTCAGATAACACCAGAGCTGGAGCCTTATCATAGTTCAAAGTGATCATTCCTCCTTGAAAGTAATGATGCACTGTCACAACATTACAATCCACCTAACTTGAAGGAAATGCACATCAATCGGTGCAACCAAGACCCTCTCGCATCAGGTCATCTAGCCAGTAGCCTCTTGGGTAAACAATAGGGATGCTTGCAAAAGAGAGCTCATGGCTAATTGAGATTGGCCGCACTATATGATAGGTCTAACAGCACATGGCTACTTTATATAATCCCTTCACATAAACAATAATTGAGCATCCCGTCCTCACAATAACTCAAATTAAGTCTACCACTTACAAAACACATGGCCTGCGATTTGTTTGTGAAAATGCTGATTGAATAGCTAGCCAGCCTTGTTGTCAAACATACTGTCTGATCATATTCGCTGTTTTTCAACCATAGGCAACGTTATTGACAGTAAGGCTTGCAAACATAATGTTAGCTTCCAGGCTCATGCTTAGCAATGTCACTGGCACCAGTCAAGTGAGTGACAGGTGGTTGCCAAGCAGAATGATAAGTAAAAAATATATATATTTTACGTCTTTGGCATGTGGCCATGGTATAAGCAGGATAATACACTCTGAGATGTGTGGTTACTGAAAAATAATGTGGTTTGTGGTAGGGATGGGCATCTAACATATTAAAAATGAGTACTTTTAGTAAAGTAAAAGTAAGAAAAATTGGCAGTCTGACATGTGTGTGAAATTTGTATTGTGGCAAACCTATGCTTGAGTGTCTGGAGGTAACATAGAAAGCCGCCTGGAGGCTGATAGCAAACAATGATGAGACTAAAAGTTTTGTGATATTTCACAATAGTTCTCGTAATATAAGCATCCATTCTATCTGTGCTCATGTCTGTGATAAGAGATTATCTCCTTTTAGGAAACTTCAGGTTGTATTAACTTGGAAGAGGTAGCAAAATAATGTCTGAACTAAACCTTCTGACATTAGCTAGCTAATGCTAACCACTCCATGTGAGATGAATGGAGTTGCTAATGTAATGCTAACCAAACTCTGTGATAAACAGACCATAAATGCTGATTTGGGTGGTCTAAGTATTAGCAGTTTGCAAACGATGTAGATTTAATTTCATAATGTTGGCAATTTATTCAACAACAGCCCAAACATTTTAAGTGTCTCGCTTGTACTGCCATTTATGTACAGAGCCAGACAGTAAGACAAATGCGTGCACCAGTGTTGCCAGATGTGAAATGTTAAAGTATCGTACCAGAGGCTTAAAATGATTGTATTTTGGGGGGAAATTATCGTACGCAAGTTATAACCAAGAGAAATAATAAAAAAATACAAGTACAGTAATTGTACAGTAATTAAGATTACAGTCATTACACAAATGTGTAAACAATGACAGGTAGGAACAAAAATGTATTTGTCCTTAGGCACCTTCGCCCCGTAGGGTAATTTGCCCCTGTACCATGCATTATTTTTCAATAACTGCACACCTGGTAATGTATTATCCCTTACTTTTGACATTTTGGGGTACTTTTTGTTACATTTTGTGGCACTATGGTACACCTTGTGCCTGAGGATGCTGTGCATACTTATTACTCATTGTGATTGAGACATTTTGATCAATTTAATTAATCAATTAGCTGTGCTTTTTGGAGCCAGGAAGACTGTACTGCCTAGTTTGTAACGGTGTTTCACTCTTGGATGTGGGATATAGCCAGGCAGGGATAATTAAAGACTCATGTGTACCTGATTGTTTTTAACCACCGTAGTGTTTGTGTTTTGAAATGTATGGGAATGAATGAGTCATCTGCATTCATAACGATCAAATACATTACGGCACCTAAAACATTTTTAGCTGACGGAACAGTTATGAAAACAATTTCCACATGTCATTTTACATTTTTGATATATATATTTTTTGATGCTAGAATATCAAAGAATAGCATTTTTTTTTATGAAATTTGTAGCAGCCGTAACATGGGAGTCAATGTGGTTCTTTTCCCAGCCTCATCACAATTCAAGATGGCGGCGACATGAATAAGGCTAATTGTGTGTGTGTGTGTGTGTGTGTGTGTGTGTGTGTGTGTGTATATGTGTAAAAATGTCTTCCCTGCTTCTACCACCCTCGGTGCCTCCCTAGAAGCATTGATTACCATCATTTCAGGCTAGATGATGACAGTCGATGACAGATAAAGACCTGCCAGTCATTCCACACTGTCACTTCCAGCATAACTCGTGTTGCACCTGCCCCTTTGCGGCCCTACTCAACCACATACAGCACTCCAGAGAAACATACACAAACTCCTGAAACTCAGCAGTCCAGATGGATGAGATACGGGTGTTTCTCTCTTTTTTCCACCTGTCATTGAATTGCTGCTTGCATACAATCTTCACAGAACAGTAATTTTGTTAAAGCATGGCTGCATACAGCTGCCATCATGTGTCACTTTGGGACAAGTAAGTTGATTTTTTCTCTACTACATTTGTTATTATTTGTTGTTGCCAGTTGTTGCGAGTCACACTTGGTGCTGTGAATGGGAGAAACAAGCGGGCTGATTCTTGAGTGATACTCCTGGTGGCTGGTTGTCCTTTTCATAAAGACCCATCATTCCTTACAGCGGATGCTTCCCTTCTCCCAGTAGAGTTAAAGCCACATTACTACAGATATAAATTACAGTCATTGAATTATAAAAATATCCATGTTTCTTACTGGACAGATCTTTTTTTCCCTTCTTTTTTTCAATTAATAAGATGACTTTGAAATAGTAACCGCAGTGAACTTCTTTTTCCGCCTCTGATGTCATAGGTCCATTTTTGAGTTTTGCCGTTCCAGTACATTTGCAACAGAGAAATTAGCAATGACTAGTGGGACGTCTGAAATATGATTCCTAATCACTGAGAGAAGGGAATGAGGGGCACAGAGTTCACTACTTGTTAATTAGTTTGCAGTATATGTGTAATTATTCCTGCATTTTTAAATTCACTTAAGGCACTGTTCCTCTATTCATTTTTAAGTATCTAGTTCAAGGATGTCCTGAAGTTACATTGCCAAATCAATTCTATGTTAGGCCCCAGAACCTTGATGTAATTACAATCCTTTTTTTTTCTCTAAGATCGAGGAATGGACATATGGATTTTTAACAAGGCTTGCCACAGGTCTAGAAGTGGGCAATATTATATATCATTTTGAGGGTGCCAAACACTAGCAGTATTTGTCCATATTTGACCAAATTTAGCTCATTTAGTCATGTGGAATGTTCCTGTGCATGACTTTAATCTCAATTCCTTTGTTTTCTATCACAAACAAAGCTCAGGAATAAATTTAGTTTGGCTCATCAAATTTGAAACAAGGTTCTATGCCTTTTATCTTAACCCCTGGCCTTCAAAAGAATAATAGACTTGCAAATCCGCATTTCCATAGAAAATAAACTTTGGTACATTCCCCCGCTGTTGAATTTCACACCAAGCAGGCCATTGTGGGTGTAGCCTGGAAAGTCGGTGACAAACAACCAACTCCAAAAACCTCCAGTGATATGACTGAATCCAATTTAATGCTTGTGCAATTCTCTCATCCTTTAGATATTATCTTCTCCACAGTGAATTTCTAAATCTCACCATACATAAATAACCTGCTCAAGAGGGATTGAAAATTGTTGTGGAGTTTAGCTTGGGTGATTCCAAACGTTATTGCAATTACAATATAAAAAATTCATATGAAATTCCAGAAAAAAAAAGAAAAGAAAAAAAAAAGCAGTCATATGAAGCAAAATAGCCAGGCTTGCTATGACAGGAGACCACCCAATTCAGCTAATGCACAATGCCTCAGCTGGATCAGAAATAATATTAGTCCATGGGCTTTATGTTAAAACAAATAATGTCTCAAATCTAAGGCTTAATGAGCTCTTTGTAAGCCATTTTAAGCCTACAGTGAATATATGTAAGCAAATTACCACCAACACAGTTATTGGTAACTCCCTCTTCCTAAATGCTTTAGAACACATTCATACAGCTTCATTACACATTGCCGCACCAGAATTATGCAGTGAATTTCAAAACAGTCCCATAGCCCTATACAATTTTCAACTTGAGTGAAACATAAACTTAATTGGTAAGATCATAATTATAGCAGTGCTATTCAGTTTGAATGTTTTTTTGGGCTAGGCTATTTAACATTCATGGTTGGTGCAAGAACTGCCTCTGCTACTCATCATTTCAATCTATGTAGGTCTATAAACCCTGGTTGTCTGCTTACCTGTCTTTCACAGCAGCTCTGTGTGGGATAAAGAGCCTGAAAAGGATGCTTTGATCTTTGTCAGCAAATACATGAAAATTAGGAAACAATGCTGTGATGTTTATCCATGATTTCAATTTAACAAATCATGTCTTTGTACTGCTAAACCTCTGCACTAACACATGGGGTGCAATCACAGGCAAACAACTTGTTGTCAAATTTCTTTCCGATTAGAAATGTCACATCAAAATTGTACATCATGAAAAGCTTTTTTTTTTCTTTTTTGTATGAGATAACTAAGTAGCTAGAATGGCTTGCACATTGTTTTAATAAGAACAAAGAATATACAGGATCTAAACTGTTCATTAACATTTAAAATAAGAACAAATCTGAAACAGAAAAACATATAGTACAAGGCAATCCAGGGACAGTGCCAGCTTTGATCACCAAGTTTATTTATGATACAACAACTAACTAGATAGGATGGCTTTCACATTGTTTTAATAAGAATAAAGAATATCAAGGATTGATATTCCCCCATCTTGGAGCAAGTCCTGATGGGATTGTCACATGCAACTGCTGTCCGCCAGCATTCTTGGAAATTGAATGTCCCACAAAATGTATGCTCAGGTGCAGGGATAAATGGTTTTCTGTGAGATGCAGACTGCCTATTTGGTGGTGTGGACAAGTGCAGAATGCCACATTCAGAGTCAGATTCTCACACCAATAGGCTACTGGGAGAGGGCCAAGAGGACCCTTGACATGTTTTACCTTTGAAGTATCCAATGGTGTGTTTGACCACTAGTTTATGAATTTTGTGCTATAGCGCACAGTCGGAGAAAAGGGGCTCCAAGACACTGTGTATCACATGTTCTTCCAGCATGCACACAAGCATGGGGGTGAAGTAGAACACACAAGCCCTTGTGCTTCATAGTGATTGGTTTATATGATCTCCCTCGAAATCTAACAAGCCAACTGCCTGTCAGTCAAAGGAGGTCGGACTCATTACAACGTTGCCAAAACCGAAAGGAAAACGTAACATGGATGGGATATAAACAGGGTGCGATTTGCCATGGGGGATGGGGAGGGTGGGGGGTTTCTCTACCTCTGCTTTTCACGTCCCTACCTCTGGCTGTTCATTTTTGTCGCCAGTGGGGATATAATTTATCCCGCCTTCTTATAGTTTGTAATAGACTATCGTTCATTCTTGCATTTAATTAAATACATACATTTCTCAAAATCATCAGCAGCCTACACACCAGCGTCTCCTCTCTCTGGGACAGAGAGATGGAATTGCTGGCTACAGCGAGCTGTGCTGTTGCATGCAGTTTGAGTAACTGGTACTGAAAACTTTGTCTCGGATTTACCAAATTTGTGTTTTGGGTGAGGTTAGTGCCCAGTAACAACTATGAAGACATAATCTCTATCAGCCTACAATTTATGCTCTGTTCTGCAGTGTTCCTTCTGCGTAGCCATTTGGCCTATTTGACCTATAGCCTACTGTGCTTGTTCATTAATGTAGCTATAACCTAGTAATTAGTTAACTAATCTAAATGCTTATATTTTGATCAAATTCTTTATACATTTGGTCACCCTACAAGATGAAAAGGGAGAAGGAAACCATTGCATTATATTTTGGAAAGCATCTGTTGGAAAGTAAAACATAGCCTGTTGAGAATACATTCATTTAATCTCTTTGCAAGTATTTGAGGGCAAATCCCTTGATTTGGGAAAATGGAAACAACAAACAAACAACTTTCCGTTGCATCGTTTAATGAGAAGTGTGAGTTTTATATGGATATAACTGTATTCCATTTTGTATGGCCTAGATTAAAACACTTTTTTTCTTCTTTTTTTTTTTTTAAACGTCTCTCCCTGTTTTTTTCACAAATCGCACCCTGGATATAAACATTGTGAGGGTGAAAATGGACTTTGCAAAGGTTATACCAGTATGAGGTAGGAAATGTATTCAGCTTGTAGACTATGGAACAACAATAGAAAATTGTCTATTTAGGTGGAAATGTGAACGTAAACAATAGTGAGCAGTTTACTAGAAAACTCTGTTGGATACCTTTAAGCAAATACTCTGTGAAGTGTGCACTCACCAGCTTGTCACCTCACCCCAGACAACCATCACAACTTGCGTCTGCAAAAAGAAACGGGACACAAATGTGATGCAGTGCTCCACATGCAAAGATGTATACCACCTAATGTGTGCAGGGTTGAAAAGCCAGCCTCGTCTCCCATGTCGGTGTGCATCTTGTATGATAGTTTAGAACAGGGTGGCCGAAAGTCTGAGATCTGTGATAAAGAATAAGCTTAATTCTCAGAATAAATTTCAGATGATACACAAATAATACCATTATCATCATTGCTTTGTTTATATATATATATATATATATATAATAATAAATTGAAAAATAATAATTTAAATTGAATACAGTATACATGATCAGTTTTCAGTTATTTTTCTTTATAAAATACTAAAGAAAATGTTTTGAATTAACAAGCGTTCATTAACATCTCTTACTTCTTTCTCTCAATCATGCAAGCACAATAGGCTTTCTCTAGTTGGTCAGGGCAGAACACACAAGTTTTAGCTCTACAGTGGAGATGGTGCTGTCACCCCGACATTTCAACTCCTCCAGCCGATCAATGAGTTCAGACTTCTTTGTGATTTCCTTATCACATACTCTTCCACCCCACACCTCAGACAAGAATGTGATGGCTCCAGTTGGGCTCAAGCCCACCAGAAACTTGACAGTGTTTGAGTAGGTCTGGGCCCTTGCCATGAGACTAGTTTGTCGTTCTATGGATACCTCTGTGCAGTCAATTGTACGACATACTCTGTTGAATATTGTGCTTCTGAAAGCAGCAGGCAGATATTTACGTGCCTCTCTCTGAGATGGCCAGTGGACCAGACACTGCAGCTCTCTTGCCGTAACATCCAGCCAACTGTGGAAGATAGCAGTGACAGTACCACATCTTGTACCGAATCGGATGGCCAGATCTTGATTTAGACCCAAACAAAGCTTCATCAGAATGATGAGGAGTTTATCAACAGCAGACAGACAAGTTGAAGAAGTGGGGACCCAGGTTGTGGTCACATGTGCAAGGACAGTGAAGAATGCTTTCACAGATGGCAGGCCAGTAGGAACCTAACATGCTGCTCATTCAGCTCAGGCTTGCAAGCCGGAGTTCTTGTGCTTTGAGATGCTTCTCCAACATGGTAACCTTCTCTTTCAAGGCTGCATTTTCTGCTATGAGGACATCTATATCTTGCGGTAACAGATCCGCCCCAGTCCCGACTGAAGTTGTGGTGATCTTAACAGCTTCAGGTTCCTCTGTTTCCTGGGCAGGTACATTTGCAGTGCTGCTTGACGTGTTGCACTGTGTTCCTCACCTCGGCTGGGAAGACACTTTGATGGGGTGTAATCAGGGTGCAGTAGGTCATTAGATGGTTTCCCTGAAATATGTAGTGTGAGCACAAAATTCAGTTCATGTAATCTAGATTCTAATTCTTATTAGCTGGGGTGCTCACTGGGTATCTTATGACCACATCATAAACAATTAACATCATTGGTTAATTGGGTAGTAAAATGTTATCAGTCAAGCTGGCAGTGTGTTTATTAACATGTTTTATACCATAGCCTGGATGGATAATCATTTGTATTGTAGCCTACTTAATTCAAGTTCGCAAGTCTCCATATAATAACATAAGCGATAACACACACACACACACACACATCTCATCCTCTCAATTCAACTCACAATGAATGAAGCTAATGCTGACAATAGACATGGCCTACCATTTGTTCTTGAAAATGTTGATATTGTGTTGGGGACAAAGAAATAGCGGGATAGCTAGATAAGCTTGTTTGTAAACATGCTGTGAGATCATATTCACTGTTCGTAAACCGTGTGCAATGTTAGCGACAATAATGCTTGCTAGCATAATGTTAGCTGACCAGGACTAGAAACCTCTCACAGTTACCAGGTCATATATACAGTTCATCCTATTTGCTGGAGTAGTAGTGACCAATTTTTTTTCATTATTTTTCATCCAATGATGATAGGGATTGTGTTCCAGGTATTAGGTAGATCCCCAAGTGTCAACAGGAAAATGGATGGCTATGGCTTGTCAAAAACTTGTTACATTTTAATTAAAACACATGAAAACATGAATGAATGTTCCTTATTTCTAATCTGGAAAGTGGCAATGGTATAATAAGTGGGATAACATTATGCCCTGTAAGGTTTACATTTATACATTTATTGTCCGGCAGCATGGCTACATAGTAGGGCTCCGGACTCATGATCGGAAGATCACCGGTTCGAGCCCCGGTCAAGGCCGCTGTCGGAAAGTGGTGTTGTTGTCCAGCAGGGAGCGCTCTGTCCTCTGGACTTGGCAGTAACAATGCCCCTGTCTCAGTGATAGGGACACTGTACAGTTGCGAGTGCCGTCCCTCGGATGAGCCTTTCGTAAAGAGTAGGGGGTTCCCCGACGTTCCTGGCCAAATTCCCAATCAGGTCTCTGACATCAAGGCCACCTAATCATCCCTCCCCATTAATTGGCTGATATCAACGACAACCTCCCTCCCCCTGCAACTACTCCCCAGGCCGTTGCTGTAAATAAGAATGTGTTCTTAGTCAACTTGCCTGGTTAAATAAAATAAATAAATAAATATAAATAATACAGTATAGGTTAAAGTTACCTGTCATGAAATGTGTGCTGCAAATCTTTGAATTTGGTATCAGCAGCCCTGTTTACAGTCTGGATCTGCTTTGTTTCTTTCAGAAACAAGAATTTCGGATCATTTGTTGGTTCCTGTGGGTATCTCAAAACACATGATTATTCTACTAGCCATCTAACATCACATACAGTGACTGTAAAATTAATATGAAACATTGTGACGGTCATGCAACAGAAGAGAGATCTGATCAAAATGGCGACCAATATAGCAGAGATGGGGACTGCCCCGAGTCGCACTTTATGCGAATCAACTTGAGACTCCACTTGCGACTCGTGCCCAAGCGACTTCAGACTTGTGTGCACACTCGTGGTTATGCAGGGGAGCTTACCAACACGTCTCCCTTACTGTAGACAGAAACATGCTGGGCAAATGTAAAAATCAAGAGAAGTAGGCAAATATCTTTTTAATTTAAGGTTTGCTTGTTCTTCTAATATAATTCAAGTCCAGTAACTACACACTATGCCATGTTGGAAAGCAACCTACATGGCGCTTTCACAAGCCAGTAGAAATACTTTCACTTTCCATTAAAGGCATATTGAAAGCCTATTTAGTCTATGAAGAACACATGTAGGCTACATACTGCATACCGTAAACATCTGGGTCAGATGGTCTGACACTCAATTGAGAATCCACTTGTTTTGCTTTTGATGGAAAAAGATTTTCCTCTAACACACATTGGTTGCCATTTGTTTTATGCCCCCGTGAATTCATTAAATAGAATTAAACTTATATTGGCTTTCACTCTGTATGCTACCTTATGGTTATTTATTCAGGAAACACTTTTTGAGAAGCATGAGGGAGAGCGCAAATATGGGTGGATAAAACAGCCCTGTTGGGATTCATGCACGATGAACTGTATTATTGATGATTTAGGAATAATCATATTGTATTGGTTGTTCAAGACCAGGCCTATTGGAGAAGGCACATCATATGTAGCGCCCTTCATGTTATATCAAAGCAAGTGGTTTGGTAGGCTACTTGTCCATATCAAGGTAATAATAGATAAAGGCAGTGCTAGACTAGGCAGGCACAGAACAACTTTTAAAAGCAAGGCTGTACTGCAGTGCAGAATGATATTTTAAAGTGATCTTATCGATACCTTAATGTAGATGAAAGATAAATAATTATTCAACAGATTTATGAAATGGTACTAGAATGGTACTAGATGAAATGGTACCTGATGCACAGCGGATTATTCCAGAAAGAAACTTGAGACTTGACTTGGACTCATGACCAAAACAATTATTTTTCTAATTAGTCTGTTTATTTTGTCAATGAATGAATTAATGTAATTATTACAAGCTTTATGATGATCCTTTTGAAGTACAGCATGTATATAATGTGATGGGATGTCATTAGGTCTCTTAATTGATTGTGGGCAGATTAAAGCCCAAATCTGTGATTTTCTTTTTGACCATATCAGTGTGGGGTATAGCCTATGTGTACAATTTCCTTTGTAAATCAACCAATAGATATCTGTATCTGGATGGGGGCTGGAGGGTTTATTATTGTGATCATGCTTTTGTCACTGCATACCTTTTACCTTGCATTTAATTTAGACAATGACTTTTCTCAAAATCGATTCATCTGAGCAATTCCCACCACTACAATCAGAGCTCAGTGATATTGGATACAATATGATTGCATGGATTTTTAGACAGTAATTTCCTTTCCTATCTATTTATTTAAGACATAATGGAATGTTTATAAAGGACTATAAAGTCCCCCCTCTCCTGCAGACACACAGTCCAAGGAGGGGATAGAGGGATGTGGAGGAGAGCAAGAAGGAGAGGGAGAGGGGTAGGGAAAGTGCAGCAGCCACTAACAGAGACATTTTTAGTACTCTCACAAGTTTTCCAACCATCACAAGGGAAGCTCTCAAAGCACTGTTACTGGTAAACGCCAAATCTAAATACAATTCAGTCAACTAGCTTGCGAGTCAAACACTTGAGACTTGGACTCTAGCTCAAAGACTTGAGACTTGACTTTGACTTGCATACAATGACTGGTGAGCATCTCTCCCGAATAGCAGGAATAGGTCCCTCTCTGCTTTAGCAGGTTCTGAGAGGCTAGAAAGAGGTGACGCTGGAGTATGATGTCGTTTGCTCTGCCCCGTCCCAAAGCAACTGCCTGTTTCTGGGTGAGAGAAAGAGCCACGCGTGCCACCGGGCAAATCTTCTGTGCATCTGTGTCTTTTGTTTCTCCCACAGTGCTTGTTGCTGCCACCACCAGAGTTATGAGGTGAAGCATTTTGTCATTAAACTCTGCTGACACCGTGTCGACCAGAGCATTGGGAAATGTTTTTGCTGCCACCGAGGACAGGGAGTAGGGGCTAACACCGGGACTAGCTTTTCTTCCAGTTGAGGAAGTCCTTGCTGCACTCAGTCCATGAAGCCTTTGACATGGGAGACCTTGATGCAGTAGAGAACAGGAGCTCAGGCTTTTGCTCTGTGCTGACGCAGCATCTTCTCATCATAGCTGTGCTCTACGCCATCTTGAAAGCCTGGGGCGATGAAGGCTTCTGGGGTTGAGGCCGCTTGCTCCTGGTTCAGTCGGTTGACCTTCACTGTCGACAAGAGATGGGGAACTGGAACATTAAGTGGTGCTGCTTAAGATGCCACCAAATGATTCCATCAAAATTGAATGCCCTGTTGGTGAGGGTCGAATGAGAAGCACCGGAGGCTGGCTGATCATCCAGATCAGTGCCCATTCGGTATGACTGCTCGAACCTGGGATTATCACAGAGTTTAGCCTTGACTAGTAGCACTCTAGCTGGATGGACAGCAGTCCATGCAGGGTAGGGGAGGAGGGAGGACATAGTGGCCTACAGTTTATGGTGGTTCTTTGAAGATGCCTTGGTCTTATGGTGAAAGAAGGAGGCCTTGGCAGTAGTAATGTTTTTGGAAAATAGTGACTTGAGGTCATGATAAGTAGTGATGTCACCAGAGAGGTGGATCTTTTTACACTTCCTATCTGCAGCTCTCAGGCTCTGTTTGTCTTCTTGGACTACATCCTTCAGCCACGGTCTGGGTGGTGAGCAGCTCGTTGGCTTCTTGACGAGGGGACGGGTTGAGGTTGAGAGGGCTAAAAGGAGTCTGGAGGTTGCCGTAGCTGAGGGGAGAGCAGAGAAAGTCTCACTTGAAAGTAGAGTGGACAGGATGTCAGAGGAGAGTGTGGAGGGGGACAGGGAGTGCAAGTTGCACCATTACAAAACAAAATAACATCTTGTCTTATTGGAACTGTCCGTTGTCTAAATAAGTCTGAGGCAAATCCGAGGCATCACTATGACCGGAGCAAGGGTAAGATTAACAGCATTCTGTTCACAAATCTACATCTGTTATGTAATGGTACATTTACAGTCACTTATTAGCTAACTTGCATTTTATTATCACAGACTGGACTCGTCACACAATGAAGATGTGTTGATGCAATCAAAAGTCAAATGATGGCTTTGGCACTTAAAGTAACTTTACTGTCTTTAATGTCTCATATTTTGTTTCTTCTCATTATCCAGCCTCCTGTAAAACCTACCAGCAGCAGAGGCAATAGTGCAGTGTGGGCTCAACAGAGGGTAAGATTTTTGGTTGGCCAATATTAATGAACTTTTCAGTTACATT
>OMKL01047236.1:0-12782 GCA_900302295.1 Parasudis fraserbrunneri
CCCACAGTGGTGTTGATGTTGGCAGCGGAACACATTAACACATCAAACTTTAACTGTATTAATGCGCTCGGCCTTGGCGCCACGCCACGCGCTAGATATCTGATCCCACCTGCCAGGTGGTGCACTAGAAAGGAGTGGAGGAAGAGGAGGATGCTGGGAAATAGGGGTGAGGGAAGATATGGGTCTGTTCTAAATGCGTGGCTACACCCTTTTACAAACTACCCTAGACAACATCTGAAGCAGCTATAGTTGAGTGAGATTCAAGTGATTCTGGGGTTTGTTTTTTTCTTCTTCTGGTAACCACAACAATAGGAAGTGGAAGAAGGCCAAGGCTTCCAAAGCCATGCAGCACAATAAGATATTGTTTTATTGATCAAAGCTGAATTATTTCAGTCAGAGAGCATCAGAGAGAATGAGTAATATTGACAGTGTCTATCCCTCAGAAGAGCAGACAAACAATACTTATTGAAGTGGACACGGCTTTGGTATTTTTTACATCTGTCAGTGACTTACATTACACACTACATTCAAATTAAAAGTAGAGGAGTGTTTTCACACATAAAAACAAAACCCATGAAGGAAACATAAAAGTACATGTGGGTGTGTGGTAGAAACCTGTAATGGCTTATATAGAAACCACACTCAAAAGATATGCAAAAGATAAAATACAAACTGCACATATGAAATAAGAGTAGAATAGTATATTATAGTTGGGGTTTTTTTAAAAGCAGAGAAACAAGAGAATGGGTGTATTTACTGTATGAACAGAAGTTTCTAAGACAGATCATTATTGTTCTGAATCAAATGTTTTTGACAGCAGGGCATTTCTAAGTCTCTTTTTTTACACAGACAATGACACAAAGGAATCCATTAAATGTACATTTTCATTCCACAAGATAACTCCATCATGCTTGATGGAAAACTGACGGGAGGTTTTATATATAAAGAAAGATTAAGATTCTAGATGAAGTCTAGTTGGGTAATTATGAAATTGTGAATTATTAATAAAATAATATCTATAAAACTATACGGTAAATCTGCATTCCTATATCTCACTTTAAAGACAGATGTACTCTTTATATCTCCGCCCGCATGTAATTAGAGTAGACAGGCTATATGGAGACAAATCTTCGGACACAATGCCCATATAAAGCTGATAGTGTTAATTGCTGTGTGTGCTGTGTTTGAAAAAGATGATGGTAGGCAGTTGTTTAGAGCTGAACACAATTAAAACAAAACAGATTGTCTCAAATGTCATTATATTGTCATTAGAGATATTGCCCCTATATGGTACACTGACACATTATTAAATCTGACAGGCAGCAGTGATATCACTCGTCAAACATATGTAGGCCTATTTATATGAATCAGTACAAGAGCTTGAAGGCAAGTGTGCAACACATTATTGTTAAGAGTAAATAAGAACAGCAACAATAATTAGGACAATAATGTTAAGCACATGTATGTTATGATTTGGGGATGATACCAATGCCTACTGATGCAATAAGAAAACTGCCTTGTTGATGTGCAATCAGATATTGCAGAAACATAGATGAGAGAACAGTGCAATGTCAAGAACAGCACAAGCAGCATTTCTATGTGGAAGTAATAGACTGATTAACAAGTGCATTATACTGTCAGAATTTGTATTTATCTCTTATCTGGATTAAACAAGTAGCATGTTCATATCACCAGCGCTTGTAATATAGGAAAAAAAAAGAATTGCACTTTATTAATAAACTTGATACTGGTTCACTGTGTGTGTATGGGTCAAGCATTAAGCTGGGGGCGCGCCTACAAGAGGAGCAGGCGCTCTTGCCAACAGATCAAGTTGATAAATATGAATGCATCTTGTTAAGATCTCTCTCCCTCGCTTTACATACAGACTCACAAGGTGCAACACCATGCTGTTCTATTCCACCCTAGTAGGGTAATTTTATTAGCCTACATTTCATTGCTGCTATGAATAGAGTAAGACCTCAGAATTTAACTGTGGAATCGCTGTCTGACTATGGAGTGCACTGGTCCTCGTCACTTGGCCAAGCTGCAAAACTGTGCACATTTGAGCTATTAACCACTAGGACGTCTCCGTTTATAACCCATAATGTCACACCCGCCACCCACATCCAATTCTACGTCTAGGTCCATGACTTGTTAAACAGTGACTGTACTTTCAGCATCAACCTTTTGCTTTTTATCGCTCATTTTGTTATATTACCTAACATGTAATGCTGCGTAGCATGAGTCCCTCTAACACATTGTGGCTGATATGTATGAAATTAGTGGACATGAAGCTAATATTGGCTTGACTGATGCAGCGTTATAACTTAGAGCCTACACAATCAATGCAACCTCACAAATGCAAGAGTACAAGAGTTGAATGAATACAGGGTAGCCACAAAAAAAAAACCTTCGGTGTGCAAATATGGACAGGAAAAATTCCAAAAGACCAGCGATGCAAAATGGCAGCAAAAATAATTTATTGAATTTGAAAAACACACATGATTGAAAGTTTTTAATGTTAATTTTGTTTAAAGTCCATGGTTCCAAACAACAGTTTGAATGTGTAACAACCAGACACGATTGGTTGGCTCCAAACAGCAGCAGCTGTTAGACATTGGTGCCAGACGAAAGCAGGTAGGCTCTGACAACCTGTGTAGCCTCTTGCAACAGGTGTAACGCTAACCATAGCTAATTCAATGGACAATAACAACAACAAACAATGAATTCAAATAAAATACTTGTCGTTGCCCGATTTGAAAAACGATTTGAGCATTCAGGGCCTATAGTTTGCAAGCTTAGCTGCGAATACACGCAAGCACGCGACTGAATGCATAACCTGTGGGCAGAGATAAAAAGGGGAGGACATTGCTTCTTATTGTTTTGGTTTGTACTGTGTTCTGACTGGTTGCACTGACTTAATTGTTGATTATACTGCATATTGTGCTTCACCAGGGATCAAGCAGTGAGGCAACTGTTCATGATTATTCCCTGGTGTTCCCCACGTAGAGAGAGGGACGGCCACCTGAAGAGGGAGGGAGGTTTTGTCAGTCAGGTTGAACTCTTACCGAAATGACTCCTTCAGGTGAGCCATTTGACTTTGCCAGCTGTCAGGGCAGTCCCTTGTGGGAACTGTTTCAAGTTGCCCTCTGAGAGAACAGTCGTCACCTGCTGACTCTTGGCTTTCTAGTTAACCCTCACAGGCGACAGATGTGCAAGACAACAGGCCTCATAAATCATGATGCGTCAGCTCATTGTACAACAGCTTCAATATGAGTCTAATGCTGCGTGCACATGGATTCAGGCAGACAGCAAACCGGATATAATTTTTGTGGAAGAGAGCAGGACTGTAAAATTAAGTGAAGCCGGCAGAGAATACCAGCAACAGTAACAGTAGACAGCATTTTCATCAAAAGTTGAAATATTTTAACTTTTTGCTGTCCTCTGTGATGGAATTTACAACCATATGTTACGTGACTGCAGTGTACATGAAGAAAACATGTTATCAACTGAGCGGCCAGAGAGGTTACATCATACTGCCAGCTGAAGCATGAGTAATATTGTATTATTGTTCTGTTTACAGTATATGAGCAGTATACTTGTATTTGATCTCTGTCTCGATTGCTGTCTTTCAGCCCCTCCCCCAATTTCCACCAGTTAAGCACAGGTGTCTGACATTAGTAATTAGAGCTAGTTTGTTAGAGCTAATTTGTTAAATGCCGGCTTTTGTGATATTTGAATTAATGTGCAATGAATGTGGCCCCACATTGTTATAAGGTGACTGGTATTGATGTTTCTAAAATCTTTTAAGTTGTTAAGTAGACATCTAGTGTAATTGCTACCAGGCAGCTACATTTTCACATGGGTTAAAGGTGCCCTATAGAAATAACCCATTGTTGGGGAAATATTGGAGTGTACTTAAGTGTTGAAGTGGACACATAGTGTTTGGTCCATCTCTGTTTTTCTTTCTTTTTCATTCTCAAAGCCACAGGAGGTTTTAGTATTTCATTTTATTGTATGATTTTGTTAAACAATACAGTATGTGAATGGAGGCTACTACTTTCTAAGAAGAAGAAAAACAAACAACAGAAAATCAATACACCAGTTTTCTAAATATAGTCATTGTCTGAATTAATTATTCCATTTAGAATAATAATTGTAATTATTTCAGTCATCTTGAATAGTGTAGGAACTTGGTCTCTTACTACTCTGTGTGAGTATAATATTACAGCTGGGTACAGTTTTACATGGAACTTTGGACAACCATGGTATATGAACCCATAACCCCATCCTCCCAGTCTATTCCCTGCTGCGTATATAGACACAGAGTAGGTAGGCGCTACATTAAATAGAGGCACCGTTGGGATCACAAAAATAGCTAAACAAACTAGAAAGTAGATAAATAGAAAATAAATAAATATAGAGACCTAACTGGGACTTATACTTTAATACACCCAAGGTTGTGCTTATTTCCCAAATAGCCCTTTCATTATTAAATGAATAAATTTTTTGGTTCAGTGAGTGAAAATATTGCAGTCCAAAAGTTATCTCAGTGACAGGGTTTAAAATCATGAACAAAACTCAAGGTCACTATGACACAAATTAGCAATTGGTATAAAGGGGAGGGTTTAGATCCAGACCATGCCATCATAGTAGCAAATGTCCCAGACGACACGGCATAGAAGACACACTGAACACCATTAAAGCACTCGCCGACTAAAAGTGAGGGGGCGGATGTTGGACAGATAGATACTTTATTATTGCCACGCAACAGTGTTGGTGGTAATTGTTCATGGTAATTGTGTGACCCTCAATTGCAGCATCTCATGGTGCTGTGTGAATGCAGCGAAAATGTGGGGGAATGCTACTGCAGTTGAGGAGTTGCAGTTTAGAGAGCGGCGGGGTAGCCCCTGCTCATTCCTACCACTATTAAATGAGATCTGCGAGGAAAAGAATCAGTGCGACATAAACCAAACCCCACCACGTCGAAACCGACAGTATGGTGGGGCAAGTGCGTGTGGCGGATGATGGAAAGTTTACACAGATTGAAGTCAGAGATTTAAAAGCACATCTAGACGAACTGTTGTTGAGGAATGAGTCGCTCAAAGAGAAAGCCCTTCCAGTGGGGACTGTCATTGCACATATCCGAGAGCGATCCAGGCACCTTGCGCCAGCTGATATTGATTACGTCTGTCATCATTTGCAAGAACTACTCGCAGCTGGAATAAGTCCTGCAGCCCATATTGTAGCGAAGGAAAAATAAGGGAAAAATAAGGATGTAATAAGTAAGGATCGACTATTGCACCATTTATGACTGGACAATTCCTGACCAGTACACAGTCCCTAGGATCGATGATGCCTTGGACTGCTTGACAGGAAGTCGATGGTTCTCTGTGTTGGACCTAAGAAGCGGGCACTACAAGATCGCGATGGCTGATGAGGACAAGGAGAAAAGCACCTTCATATGCCCCCTCTGGTTTTTCCAGTTCAAGCAAATGCCCCAGGGCATCACCGGAGCTCCCACTACGTTTCAGCGATTAATGGAGAGTGGTGGAGGGATATGAACCTAATGCAATACATTGTGTACCTTGATGACCTGATCATATTTGGTAGGACCCTTGAAGAACACAAGAAACACCTCGTCAAAGTCCTTGACCGCCTGGAGGACTGTGGGCTGAAGCTTTTGATTGACAAATGTCAATTTTGCCAGCCACAAGTCAAGTATGTCAGTCACATAGTGTTGGAGGCTGGAGTAGCCATGGACCCTAACAAATTCTATGACTACATTTATGGGGCCAGATTCACTGTAAGAACAGACAATAATCCACTCACTTATGTTCTTACAATGGCAAAACTGAATGCCACCAGTCACAGGTGGTTGGCAGCTCTCTCCACACATGATTTTGGCACCCAGTATAGACCAAGCAGGGAGAATGTGGATGTGGACTTGTCCAGGAACACGACCACAAGAGAGGATGGGTGGATAGCACCCTCAGGAGTAAAGGCCCACTGCAAATGGTGTTAGTGTCTCAGAGTCCACTGAACCCCCAAGCCAATGTGTGGACCAGCTAGGTGCCTTGCCCCTCATCATTCCAGACCAATACGCCTTCCCAACTTGGCTGAATGTTAGCCCTCTAGAGCAACTGAGTGAGGAAGACCTGAAGAAAGCCCAGGACATGGATGCAGCTATAGGGAGTGTAAAACGGGAAATGAAAGCAGGACAGTGGCCTTCTGTGACCAGGAGCAACCACCCAGAGATCGCCCAACTTCAGTGGGAGGGAGAAAAGTTGTTACTGCGGAAAGGAGTGTTGTACAGAAAGCTGAAGAAGGAGTTGAAGCACGCCTACCATCTAGCTGTGGAATCAGCGGACAAAAATCAACTGAGAAAAAAAAGGGGCGTACAACGCAAGAATTAGAAACCAAAACTTGGAGGAGGGGGATCAGGTACTTATTCGAGCCTTAAGAGGTACAGGGAACTAGAAGCTTAAAGACAAGTGGAATTCTCTACCACACATAGTCATCGGAAAGTTGCCAAACTTGCCCATGTATCGTGTGAAGCCAGAAAGAGGGAGAACTATAGTAAAGACTCTACACAGAGACCACCTCCAACCTAGCAGATTCCTGGTGAGAATGCCAGAAGGTTCAGAACAGAGATGTTCACTTCAGAGACCCGTCACCAGAGCAACCCGAACACCTGCACTGGTTAGAGAGAGGGAAAGTGAGTATTGAAAGTATTTCAATTCAATATCTGAGTCCGACGATGAAGGACCATACTACTTACCAATGGAAATCAACAGAGACTGGCAAGGTGTGGAACATCACACTGAACACTTGAACCGTGTTCTTGATATATATGTACATGTCACAGTCTCTGTAGATGGGAGCAGTGACCATGGCCTGTTGGAAATTGACGAAGAGATGCTTGAAGTAGCTACTGCAGGAGGAGAGGACCACAGCCTCTGGAGCACCCTGTGACAGACACAGGGCTGGAAGTTGGAGACGTCCAAACGACGCTACATCTATACTAGAATGCACTCAAAGTGAAGCATGCAAGTTATGCACTGAGACACAAACAATACAACATACCATTAACCACCAGAGGTGTATCCGCTTGCTGACTTGTTGTACACAGTTTGTAAGTCGCTTTGGATAAAAGCGCCAGCTAAATGACTAAATGTAAATGTAATGTAATGTAATGTTATATCTGGACAATTAGAAGCTAATCATTTTGGTGCAATATTTATGATATGATCTGAGCTTGAAATCTTACTGACATTTCTGTTTAAGCTGCACAGTCCTTAAGCTGAAATTGAACTGGAAAGCAAGGTAATGGCAGCTGTATGGCTACAGACTGCAAAAACATAGACACACAAATGCCTGATGATAAATAGGGCAATTTTGTTTAATCCACCTATTTTGTGCTGATGTTGGGACAGCGCCCAATAATGATGAAAAACAAAATGATGAATAGCCTTAACACTGTATTGCCTGCTGAATAGATGTATTCTGAATTAGCCTGCTGAATGGAGAACAAAAATTCAAAATATAGGCAAAGTGAAAGCCTATGCATTGGAAATCAGGAAATATGCAGGGAAAAAAATGGATTTCAAGCATAAAAAATTTAGTGCTTTCTGTTGCAGTATCGTTTCTGTTTAAAAAAAAAACAACAAAAAAACGGAGCCAAAATGCTTGCCATGTAGACTAGCGGTTATGCTCCACCCAGTTAGTTTGTGTTCACATAATCCTCCAGCATTCTTAACATATACAAATCAGATCTGCACCCTATTCATTGTCAGCTCAATCAATTGAGGAGGGTGGGTTTTGGCATAGCTAAGATGATTAAGAAATGACTGAGAATGAATGGTCCATCATTGGCGAACAGTTTCAATTTGTACATGTTGAGTTGGCTGAAGTGAGGGTGACCTGTTGTTCCAGCCCAGTATAACTCATCTCACAGGCTGAATTAGCGAGGCAATCACAGGATTTCCTGGGCAAGGTAGAGGTTCCCAAACCTTTCTTGGCTCATGTGCCAATATTGAGGTCAGAATATTTTTGTGACCCCAACATTTAGGACAGAAGTCAAGCCACTCTTGACTTAAACTGGTCAATGACCACTCCAACGTAAGCACTGTGGTTTTTACAATGATTTCTGTGCAGTCCAAAAGCCATTTCCCATAACAAAAGAAAGATATTATTACTATTATTTTTGTTTGATTAGGAATTTTTCAAGGGACCACATTTTTATATCGGGGGACAAGGTTGAGTAAAGCCTTGCCTAAAGTTTTATTCTTTGTCATCCTTCAAGAAATAAACCTACAAATCCTTTTCCCCAATAGCTGATCGCCATGGCTCCTTTAAGTAGCAGCTTCCCAAAGTAGCATCTCCTGTACCATGTAAATCATCTGGCACTATTAATAGAGGTCAGTGTTAATTCAGTGTCAGGAGTAATCATTTCACACTGTCTGGGATTTGGAATTAGGGCCAGTTCTGACATGCTCCAGACACTGACTGGGCACAAGCACTGGGGCTCAGGGGACACTCTCGCCAGGCCTTCCTCACAACACTCACCATCATTTAAAATCCAACTGAAATAATCGTCAGACATAGACAGACGTAAACATCATCATGATGTTAGACACAACGACATGACTGATACAAGTGCTTAAAGGATGGGTTTCTTTTTCTTTTTTTTCTTTTTTTTTTTTTAAACATTTAAACATTGTCTGGCATGAAGTTGACTAGTATAGGCCATCATTTCACTGAACGCTTTAGTATTGAGAAACGTTAGCACGTTAGCACTGTGCTGCACCCTCTCACCAGGATGATACATGTCCTTTTCCAAAACAGGAAGCTCACAGTATAACCAGATATGTCTTCATATCGTATCAAAAGTTTTAATGAGTTTCATAGGCTAGTTACGCATGCAGCTGGGCAACTTGCAGCACAAAGCCTATGAAACTCACACCTCAAAACATACTCTTTTTGAGTAGCATCATTATAGCCACTGTTCTTCATCGCAATGAAACTATGTGGACTCCCAGTACAACATAATTGTTGATTACCTTTTGAATAAGAAACATTTGATTTGAGATTGCTGGAAATTCTTTCTCTCTCATTCATTTTCAGTGTCTCCTACACATACACACACAGGTTCAGATCTTCTTTAAGTCCACCAGCCACTTCCTTGCTTTACCTCTCTAGGATTGCTGTGTGTGTGTGTGTGTTGAGAGAAACCCGAGAGTGAAGATGGGTTTGTCCTCTATTAATAATCCTCTGCTGCATTTCCAGGAAGCTGCTGGTGACCAAGTCAACCCAATGACAACTAATCCCACCCCAACAGCCATCCTGCTCTCTCTAACCCTCTCTCTATACAGGCCTACACACACACACACACACACACACACACACACACACGCACAGGTTGAACATTCCTCCAGAGCCCACGCACACTCACTCACTCTCACTCTCTCTCTCTCTCTCTCTCACACACACACACACACACACGCACTTGTCCTCTGAAACCCCACACCTGGCCCATGTCTCTGCCTCGTTACCACCTCCTCAATAATTCACTGCTTCCAAGTCTTTTGACACATCTTTTATTCATGCTGTGGAGGAATGTTCAACCCTTATATACAGTAGGTACACACAGACACACTCGCAGACACACAGCGCAGAAGACATGACACAGAAGACATGACATCACCACTGTCCTATTTATGATGGTAGCTGGCCACGTTGCTTCAGACATGCAACAAATGTGACTAGAGGACTCCTAACGATGAGTAAAAATGGGGCTTGTGGTAGTTCTCTCAATCATGTCACACCTGCTACTATCAAGCCCTCACCTAACACACACACATACACACACACACACACACACACACACACACACACAGACAGGGCACTCCCGTGTGGTCTCATGATCAGGGACAGGTGAGGTTGAGGCCACACATTCCAGTGGCGTTTTGCAATTAAAGCGGGCCCCGCGGCCATCTTTCCGCTGAGTGCACAAGCCAAATATCAGGGCACGGTGTGCTGCTGCCTTGCATCCCTAGCGGAACTAATTAGATGTTCCCAAAGGACCGCTCCGTCATCACATTATTCTCCCCAGTACATGGACACGGGCCTTGGGAGGAGGGCACCAGCAAAGGAAATATAAAAACCTAAATCGCACATCTCTGTGGAAGAATGGGCATCATTGTGGTGTACAGACGGTGGTTGAGGCCATTTGGCATAGTTACAAGCTTAATAGTGAAATATTGAAGGACATTGGGAAGAATAGGGTGTGGCCTTTTATTTTGAGCACCCAATTTTACTGTATGGATAATTGGAAGCAGTCTTTTTATGTACATCATTTTTCAAACATCTGCCCAAGGGTGCTTTTTGTCAAATTCAATTACAAGGGGCCCAACACATAGCAGAAACTGCTATGTATTTCCCAATATTGCCCAGTGCAGTCCAGATTCACATAAGAGTTGTAGACAGGGAGCTGATAAAACCTTAAACCCACCCAAACAACATGTCGTCGTGGACCATGGGCACAGTTTGCGTTGGTTCAGGGGGCTCACTGAACCCCCTAGTGGCGAAAGCCAAAACTGCATGTAAATACAAAATAATAGTAGGCCTAATGTTTCTTTTCCTAAAACAGATTAGTCTGATTTACCATGCTGTGACCATTAGCCAAATTATTTCTTTTAACAGTGACAGCTGGCTGACATTGACAGGCACACGACAGGTAGCTGCCCCAGCTTGCTCCAGACGGACTGCATTGAAAGCCTTGTTTTGAAATTGCTTAATGGTGGATATTCGCAGCTTTTTTGCAAAAATGACAGCTTGGCCCAGATAGGAAACTCATGCTGCCCCTGAAAGACTGAATAAAAACATGGCCCAGATGACAAATCAACTGAAAACGCTGTGGCGGCGCTAAATAAACTTCGCTAGCAACACTGCCCAAACTTTTGCAGGCACTTGAGGAAAGGCAACTTGGGAGCAACATGTCTCCGTCTTGAGGAGGATTAGGAGCCGTCTCAGGTCTACAATGACCCAGGAGAGATTCTCTGTTCCAGCCCTACAGCATCAGGGATGATCTGACTGCAAAACTGTCACTGTTAAATAGTGGACATTGATATGGCAGCTGTAAAAAGAGGCACCCTCTTCTGCTTCTGCACTAGGTAGGTAAGACATGCATTGTGTATAGCAGTGGTTCCCAACCTGGGGGTCCCAACCCTCACTATGGGTCACCAAAACTCCACAGGGGGTCGCGAAGCCCTCTTGATTTTAAGGGTGTAAGAATTTGTATATATGAAAAATAGCCAAGTGTCAGGGAGAAGAGAATGCTGAATTTCTCAAAAAGAAAAAGAGGAATTACCAAGACAGTTATATTGATCAGGGTTGGGCGATAGTGCACATCCTTCTGTCAACCAATCCCCATCACATATTGTGGCGATCCACAATATGTTTGTCTATGTATGTGCGTGTGCCAGCCACTGACCTATAGTTACAGCAGCCTGTCCCCCCCCTCCCTCTCTCTCAGGCCACGGAGTCTCTGCTCCGTTACTAGTAGTAGCACGAGTAGTAGACACGTTAGTAAGCTAACAAATGTAACATAGCTAAATCGATTGCAAGTAACATAAGGTAGACCTACCATTGTCACTCCTCATATAAAACCTCTCCAGGAGCTTGGAGAATAATTTTAGCCATCATTAATCCAGTAAACAGTTGCTCAGCAAGCAAGGAGCTGCTTGAAAGAGACTCCTAGCTTGACCTCATAAATGAATACACTTTTTCTTTTTTCTACCGCAATGATAACATTAGCTCGTTGACACTCGTCAAAACAGTGCGGGGGAGGGGATAAACCATCCAAACTAGACAGGCCTGTGAAAGCATCAGTAAATCCATGTGCAAGGAAGGGGCATTTTTACATATTAAAAGTCAAGGTTATTTAAATCGTCAAAAAACCAGCATGGGAATTTCAACCTGCGATGGATTCAACCCATCTCCCCGATGTATTTGTCCTATCACCCAACCCTAAAATTGAGTTTGGCTTCATAGAGGCAATGGACAAAATTAGAACCGAATGTGTCATTTGCAGTGAGAAATTGGCGAATGAAAGTATGAAACCCTGCAAACTGAAGCATGTAGCTTGTAGCGGGATGTTAGCTAGCAGTCCGATCTTATCTTAATTGAGCAATTCAAATCTTTTAATCACTTAAATTACATATATCGTCTAGTTAAGCCTTATAACAAAGTTGGAGTTTATTTGGCCTCAAAAGTCAAGTCAAATTCTTTTGGGAGACGCTTCAAAGCACCACTGACACAGTTGCCATCTTGGCTCCTCGCTGGACGGGATACTCATCTGGGAGGGAGGGCTTTGTAGCTGAACTTGCCATTCAAAATACCTTTTTCTTTATCCATTGCTGTTTGCTATTGCCATCCGACTTAAGTTGTTTGTTGATTGCTAAACTACGCGTGGTAATGCGTCAAAAAATGAGTGGCGTTAAAACAAATTTGTATTAACGTGGTTAACTTTGGCAGGCTGTCAAAGTTAACGCGATAATAACGCGGTTAAGAAGTCTGTCAGTTTTCAGTAGTTGTAAAGGATATGAGCTAGCTAAAGCAGTTATAACAAATCAAATGATACATCTGAAGCTGAAAAGTTGATACCCGTTAATATTCCACAATAAGCAATTTATAACTGAATAAAAAAAATAATTGTATGGGATCTTTAAGTCTCGTTTGTCATGAGGAATTTGAGCCAACGCCTTTTCAACTTTTCAACT
>OMKL01047296.1:0-13661 GCA_900302295.1 Parasudis fraserbrunneri
CACACACACACACACACACACACACACAGACACACACACACACACACAAAGGACACACACACACACACACACACACACACACACACACACACACACACACACACACACACACACACACACACACACACAGAGTCCCACAACAGTGAAGGGTTCTAGTGGTTCTGTACCGGTGTGGGGTGCATTTTATTCAAAATGGTTATATGAGTAGTGTTAAGCATTGACCCTGTCCTGGCAGGACGTCTTCCTGCTTGTTTTTCCTTGGATTTAGACTGAACTGATTTAAATTTGACAGATTTGCAGCAGTTAGCACTGGTAATTATTCTCCTGATAATTCCTTGTTTGCCGTTTCACTATTAGGGAGAAATGTATTACTGTAGATGCAAAGAAACAGGTGACTGTAATCTCCTAGTTACTGAAGAAACACAGTAATTGCATTTAAGCTACTGAAAAAGTAGGGGAGTACTTATTGGATTATTCAGAAACACTGCAATGTATGTTACAATTATAACTGAATAGAAGTGAATACAATTTTACATAGCGTATTCAGTAATGTGCAACCGATTACTTTTCGAAAAGCCTCTCCAACTCTGGAATGCATGAATGTTTTCAGATCTTACACCAGTAAATGCTGGATGCCTCACTGATTTTTATTAAACCAAAAAGAAATGAGCCTGGAAGGTTTTCCTTTCCGGAGGAGTCATAATACTTTGTGTAAGACACCCATGGAATGTTTGTTTTTCCACTGTTTGGTTTGAATAATTTAACTGAGATTACAAATAGGCCGTGTTTCTCAGTCACAGCAGGAGATTTGCCCCTCAGAGCGGCAGGCCATTATAGTGATGGGAGATACAAGGCCTCCCACAGATAACAGCCATTAGAATGACCCCGCTACACGAATATATTCAAACCACAAAATACAGTGCTATGCCAGGGAATCATTTGAGGAGTCTTACCACCCCTATCAGACTGCTGGATGCTTCCACAATGAAACACTCTCATTGTGGTGCTGAGGTTACTGAAGCTATGGCTGACATTCCAGACGGGACATGTGGACTGAACCCGTCTGAGGGTGATGGGAGAAGCCCTCAGGGGTTCAGGCTGAGGATGGGTGCGTGAGATCTCACCCCATAAACATCTCCCAAACCTTCTGCTTGCCCATGTGACAGTGAGCACAGCGGACGCTACACAGACACTGACTGTACCATGGAAAACTACATTATACTCTGTACAGATAGGATTACATTTTTGCCCCTGACTGTGTTTTTCCCCCCCATGAATTAAACATTACAATCTGTATGTATAGGCTACACATTCTTTGTGGTTGCCTTTGATAGATTCATACATGCCAGTGTTCACATGCTGTGGTATCATCACCTCTTCACAGAGCGCCTCACACATCCAACGACCATGACCACCATATTTGGTCTCAAATAGGCTTCCTACCTCCATTTTTGTTTGAACAAGTGTTGCCATAGCGATGGCAGTTACCGGTACCTTGGATTTCCAGCACAGCGATAGTGAATGAATAAACAGACCGGAGCACGTTCAGGTTTGGGTTGGAACAGTCAATCCTTGTTTCAGCCTTATCTCCTATTCCTGACACTGAAACCACAAGCCTGGCTTTGTGTCCACCAAAACAATGAATTAATTAATTAAATCAGAATAATTTATTCCATTCCATTCATTCACTGCAAGGTGTTTTATTGTTTTATTTTAAATCCTACAACAAAACATCAATTCAGTCTAAAGCAAATATGAAATAAAAATTAGTTCTGTAGAAAAATGATCGGTATAATTTGAACTAGTGGTGTTGCCAACACAGGCAGGTAATCCTTGCCAAGCGTTGGTGCAATAGCATACTACTATCTGAAATTTTGGATGTCTGCACTAGTCTTTGTATATGGCTAAACTGCTGCTGACAAATCCATCTTGAGAGACTATGTAGCATTTGGGCAAGTCCTGGAAATAATTACATTTCTGTAAGGAATCACTCACGTCATTAGTTTAACCATTTATCATGATGCAGAATAAATGGCAATGGCAATACAGTTAGTCTTGGCGGTATGGTTCTACTCTTAGGGGTGCTCCCTGCTGTAAGTGGTTAAAGCATAACCACTTACATGAAGATAAAGCATAACAGCATACTGAAACTGAACAGCAGGGAGCACTGTGAATGAATCCCCCATAGGGGATGTAACTTACAGAGTACTACACTTGAGTAGTTGCATACAATACAGAGTAGAACCAAAGCAGGTGGCGGCTGAGGTGGTGGTGGGTGAAAACCTTACTTCAGGTACAGCAGCAGCAACACTTAAAAAGCATCAGCAAACAGGGTGTGTGTGTGAATGGGGAAGTCTTTAAATAGACTGCCAAATCAGTGTAGGTGGGACTATGGAGCATCAGCTAGCTGTCACGCTCCACATATGACTTAGAGTGTCCTGCCAGAACTCGCTTCGCCCATCAATGGTATCAGATGAAAGTTCTCACCAATATGAAACTTGCTGTGTGTGTCATAACCTAATCTTTTCACATTCCCATAGACTCACATTGCCAGACCTATCTCCAGCCTTCGTTTAAGCACTGTGCCAGCACAGGAGAAACGTTTCTTCGGCAATGTTTTCCCATCATGAGAGTGTAGCTTGGTAGCTTAAAAGTTTGTTGTTGTTGTTGTTGATCCTAGAGACGGTGATTTTGAAAAGGTAAAACACAGCTAGGGAAGAGGAGGAGAATTCCAACTGAAATAGTCAGCCAATGGGAAGTTTACATGCACAGTCAACATCCTCTGAGTCATCACATTACCATGCAATTCTTGACCTCATAGCAGTAAACCATTAATGGGCTTTACACCTGCAATGGCTCCTTTTGGCTATAATTGTTGTTGTGTAGTAGTGTTCACTGTAGGCTAGGTGTTTGTGTGTGTTCTATGCTCATTCAAACTTGTGCATGTGTCCTCTTGTGTGAGTGTAAAAATATGTGTGTGAGTTATTCCTACGATTATTATTATTATTATTATTTTTTTTTTTTTAAATCAGGTCGCCAATTATTGTCCAACAGTATGTATATGTGTCTGAAATGACTGAAGAATGTTTTGGGCTTTTAGTTTCCTGGACTTTTATGGTATTATGTATGGTATTATTACACCTGCCAAAAACCAGCAATCACTGGCAAAAGCAGACGTGTGTGTGTGTGTGTGTGATTGTGTGTGTGAGTGTGTGTGTGTGTGCCTGCCTATCTGTGTGCCTCCACTCACCAGTTCGTACATGAAGTCAGGGTCAGAGCTGCTGGCAAGCAGCTCGGTGCTGGTCAGGGCTTGGTCAGCAAACGTGTAGTTCTGAAAGGCATCCCCAAAGGGAGGCTCCATCCCACTGATGCTGGGCTGGAACACGGTAAGAGAGACACAGTGAAAGACGGAAGTTCTCCCCAACCAGCACCAGCAGGGCTGGGTGATGTGGGGAGACAAAATATCACAATACTCAGGAGGACCTTTTTCGATATTGACATAAAGTATATCACAATATCAGTTTAGGCATGGAAAATGCCATGTAAAAAATATTGCCATCTCAGTATTTTTAAAGCTCCAGTTACCGGAGGGTATTTAACGCCAGTCACCCCACGCCAGTAGACGTATTTGGAGTCTCTGTTGTTATAACCATTACACCTCTGCCCCACACCCATTCCCTCTTACCTGAGGCATTGCCAGGCACAGCTCAGAGTTCCAGCGGGGGAACCTCTGGGTCTCCTCTCCAGTCCCAGTAGTGTGAGACTGTGTCTGCCCACCAGAGGAGTGCACCGTTGGGGGAGACAACCACTTGGTGCTGTGTGAGTGCGTGTAGCTGGTCTCGAAACTTGGTTAGACCTGCGTCGGTCTGTTCTGGTCTGGTCTAGTGGGTCTGTTCTCTGTACGCTTTAGGCCTGGTGAAGACAGAAAGAGTGTGTGGAAGAAGACAGATGTCTGGTTGAAAACACAGCCTATGCAGGTGCATTTTTCCCTTTCGTTTACATTTTTTTTAACGACTAAGGTATGAGCTGACAACTTGAGCAGCTTTTCGACCCAAAGTACCCAGAACTTTTAGTCCCAGGAACTACTTTTCAAGGAACTAAAAGGTTCCTTCAGCCCACTGCCTAAAGACCCGTGAAGATCAGACAAAATAGTCCGCCTCAGATGTTCGCTGCTCTGAGACTCTGGTAATCAGCAGCCCTCCCAGTTTACAACATGGAAATGCCCGAGTGAACCTCATAGTTGATATACCTATGCATTCAAAACAAGTTTTTTTCAGCAAATCTCTTACATCAATATTGCGCTGTGAGAACAGTCTTATGTTTGCAGGCTAAGTATTTCATGTTTGCTATTGCCTGTTGCTAGGCCGCCGTCATCTGCCTGAACAGATGACAGTGAACATGGGATGATGTTTTTGTGATGATTTCCACTGACCAATCAGCATGGAGTCTCAAACTTGACCAATCAGAAATGTTCAGCTCTGCAAGCCCCACCCCCAAAGTTCCTGTACTTTTGAAAAGTGCTACCCCACAAGGGACTTTTTGGGGGGTAAAACAATGTCCCCGGAACTTAATTTAGACCCTGGTTCCTGTGATGGAAACGTGAGTTCCTCAAAAGGTTTCTAGTTCCTGGGGAAAGTTCCTGTGGTTGAAACGTGACATTGGAGATCCGATATTCACACAGGTATCACTACTCACTAAGAGTTACTACAGGTAGGCTACTTGATGAATACTTGAACTTGAAGAGTAATTTTACTATATACAACCACCTCAGCTGCAATATAGGTACATCATATAGCCTACCGATAAGATCCTCAGTGTCGGTTGGTTGGTCAACCAGGGCCTTTTAATTTTTTATTAGCAACAGTCTGGCCAATGTTCTGGCTTTCAGGTATGAACCAGGAAGTAGAAATCCATTCCTCTGTGATGCTGTAGTTGTTTATTTGTCAGGATTTGACTCATCAGCTCTGAGTTGGTGCTGCAACTGGCTAGTTGCTGTCGAACTGTAGCTAGTTAGCATCTTTGCCTAAGCTTTGTTTTCTAACTCAAACTCTCTGAGGAAGTCTCATATTAGGGCCTTGGCCTAGAATTAAAAGAAGAGGATAGGTCAAAACCATAATATTCTGATGTAAGTTATTCAGCACTGGGAGACAACACTACTTCTTACAATGTGATTTGTCTCCCAATAGTAACCACTGATAAGCCATTGCTGAAAGTTTCTATGACGTCACTGACCCATCCTCTTAGAATTAGAGGAGCGTCTACATTGATCCATCACAAAACGGAGAGAAAACAGGGGTAAGGTTTTGCTGTCCACTGGTTTTAAATTAGTAGCTAACGTAATCTTGTGTTTGCAGAAACAACAGCTTTGCTAACAGACGGTGACGTATCCGTCAATTCCAAAAGTTCATCCTTTCTGAACTTGTCTGTCCGCCAAAACGGATACAAATCTGTCGGAGACGGACTCATCATCAGCCCTGTACAACAAACGGGTACTCCTCATCAAAAAAACAGACATAGATGGACAGGCACGACGGATCAATGTCGCCGGGCCCCCCTCTAGTCTCCTTTTTATTCACCACTGAGGCCAACTGCCAGCCTTGCCTTGGACGGGGTCTCTCCCTCTTTCTCCATTTCTATTGCTGGGCCTTGCTCTCTATAACATAGTAGTCTGCGCTCGGCTTTTGCACTCTCATCTCTTTCCCTCTCTCTCCCTTTCACTCTTGTCCTTGTATTATTCTCTGCTTGCTAATGCTTACCATTTCTTCTCTTTTTCTACACCGCCTACAGACTGACTAGGACTGTAACATTTCTGGAATATTCAAAGGTGGAAACTTTCCATGGGAATGAATGGGAATATATGAGAATTAACGGGAATGTAGGGGAATTAATGGGCATAAAATGGAAATATAGGGGTGATTTGCACAGGCTGCATTTACCATGTCATATGCTGATAGAAACATAAACCTTTTACCAGTTTTTTCCAATCAACAATTTAGTTATCAGTTGAACTTAAATCAAATGAGTTGACTCTTTACACTGTATTATATATTGTACTGGAGTGATGGGAGAACGCACTGTGCATGCAGAGGGTTGTAATTCTACTGAATTCCCATTAAATGGGATACTGCAACGTCTGTCTTGATAACGGGGACTAACAAGACCAGACCCCTATCTCATTGAATGGGGAGTCATCCGTATCTAAGAATCTGTCATACGTATCATTGGATGGAAATGGTCTGCACTTATATAGCACTTTTATCCAAAGCGCTTTGCAATGTATGCCTAACATTCACCCATTCACTCACACATTCACACAACGACAGCTAGGGTTGGGTAACGAGAACCGAGTATCGAGTGGTACTGGTTCCAACATGGTCAATACTACCATCACTACCATCACGATCATGTGCAGCACCGAAATGAGTACCGCTATTGTGAGGATCCATGTACTTATACTGCCAGCAGTGTGTTGCAACCATATCTTTGATCTGAGATGCTGGTTTTCAGAGGCAGGTCAGAGGGAACATAGCAAGAGTTACGGATGCAACAACGGCTCTGATAAGAGATGACATTCACCAAGTTTAAATTGGTGATTTGGTGTTTGCATGGTATTTATTCAAAAAAGAAGAAGAAAAGTATTGATTTTGGCACCGTTTAGGAACCGGCATCATTTTAAAGTATTGGTTTTGGCACCGGAATTGATTTTTTTTTTTTAAACGATACCCATTCCTATCAACAGCGGAGGCAACCATGCAAGGTGCCAACCTGCTCATCGGGAGCTTGCTCAAAGACACTTCAGCACGCTGCCGGGAGGAGCCGGAATCGAACCGGGCACCTTCAGATTACTAGACGACCGCTCCTCCTGAGCCACTGCCGCCCCCTCATTGTTTTTCTTTCATATTTTAAGTCACTGGTAAGTCAACAGTTACATTGGTCAAAAAGGACAAGTTTGTGATAGAAAAATGCTTTTTCCCCACTTAGACCGGCTTCTACACATGCGCCATGTGGTGGAATTTCTCCTGTTACTTTGAGTAAAGAAAGGATTTTCCATAAAGGTCAAGAGTACAGAAATGTAAAGGTTTATTTTGGTACCGGGACAATAATCTGAATGTTCACTCTGAGCAGACAGAGATTCTCAACGTACATTCATTATTGATAGAGTTTATATGACTAAAAAATAGGCATGGAAATTCCTTAAGGCACTATCAGTGGTTTGAAATATCAGTTTCGTCTTAGCAAAACATCTTCATTTTGCCCAGAGACAGTGAATGTATCCTAATTTGGTCATACTACACACACAGGTTATATGTTGCAGAACAGTATTTTTCACTAAAAAAAGGATGTGTGTGGTTTGGCAGTTTCAAAATATACAGCCTGACATAATAACTGAATAACTTATGTTCTTGTTAACAGTACAGAAAAACAATTTAGAGCTTTATAATTATAAATTATCATTATAAATTATTATTATTATAAATTATAATTTTACTAAACATGAAATCACATCACATTTAATTATTTTCTCAGAATATGTTTATTTTGCAGTAAGTAGATTTGTAAAAGTAGTTTGCTGCCATCTTTAGTGTTACAGATTTCCCCATTCAAAACTACCCCAGTGATCTGTCTCATTATATAGACTGTCTCTGGATGCTGGCAGTTATCTGTACATGTGATGGAGGAGTGCACTGCATATTGAGTGCAGGGTTGCAGTTCAACTGAATTTCCATTAAATTGGGATATTTTATCTAAAACATGCCACAAGTATTAGACCTAGTATTGCCTTACTATGTGTATTTCCCTCAAAAATAAGTTCACTATTATAGGCAATGTTTTTTTATTCCCTAGCTTAACTTCCCATGGAACATTTCTGGAAAGTGTCCAGAAATTTACCATTAAGTTTCTGACCCTTTGCAACCCAAAAACGGACACACAGATTTGTCTCAGTCCCACTGCCTTTGCATAACAAGTATCTGCAGGGAGGCACGACCCCCGACACACACCAGCCCATCTCCAGAAACGGAAGACGACGACATAATTTCCTCTCACTGCATGCTGAGCTGTCTGAGTCAAATGAACTTCTTATCACCTCTACGCTGTTTCTCCTTCTAAATACACACACATGCACACGCACACACACACACACACACAGACAAACACACATACACACACTTTGCATGCATACAGGAAGCCACAAAAGAAAACACAGGCCTACACACTTCACAAGCAGCTGCAAACACAAGAACAGCATCTCACAAAAACAAGAACACACCTCCTAAATATCCAACAAGATATTTGGCCACAGCCTCTGAAATACAGATTCTGATCATGATAATAGCCCCTTTGAATTTCCTTTCTAGCCAGCTGTGTCTGTCTTGTTTCAGTTGTAGCAGGGGCAGAATGAGAAAACATGACGCCTGGGCAGAACGGTGCCACACAGCTGATACGGGAAACTTAAATGTATGATAAAGACTGTGAGGGATCAAGAGTGGGGATGTTCAATGATGCGGTTCAAACACTCTGAGCAAGTTTTCTCTTAGACATAGAAGATCCATCCAATGATGCTGTTACCGTAATGCTAGCTAATATTATCAAAGACTCACCTGATATCAAGCAACAGCTAATGTTACTAGAAGTCAGCCTGTTTATTTTCAAGGGTTGGCCATATTTCCTCCCCCTATTTACTAATAGCCAACTGAACCAGAAACTGTGCTGCATTGCACTGTGGGGTAGATGAGGAGGACAAATTTATTTCAGACTTGGGGAGACAATATTAATACCCTTGTCAATTGTGGTATTTGGTCCTATTTGGTGAATTTAGCCATTAAAAAAATAAATTATAATGATAATAATTTTGGCGTTGCAGGTCACATGTAACAGCGGTCACGTGACAGAGTACGTAGCTGTGCAAACCTTGCAAACCTCTGCAAACCAAGTTGTCATCAACCATCTAAGATAGCTAGCTAATATAGCTAACAATAGTGAACTTAAGTGCAGCTTTTTTGTGTCTCATTTGTTATTATTAAAGATTTAGTACAATAAAAATCGTGTTTTTCATTCTCATTGCATTCTTTAACATAAGATGTAAAATTACTCAAAATGTTAGAACTGTTGTTGAGAAAATGCCACAAAAAGCCATTTGATCATTATCCCCCTGGACATCAACAGAATCAAACCATTTCAGATGTCCAATCTGCTTCCTTGAAGAGATTGTATAATCTACTTGTTTACCCTGACTGGCCCATCATTCAGTCAGTCAGTTATCAGTAGTCATAAAGGATATCAGCTAGCTAGTCCACAAACAAGTAGTGAAACTAGTTTGCTACAATTTAGTTAATTTTAGTGTTTCAAAAACATCTACAGCAACTGTCACAATTTATTTATCACCTGCTAGCACAGGTTAGTCAATGTTAAATCTCCCATAGCAACTGATCACACTGGTCCAATGAATTTGTTTACATTTGAAAGTTCAATGTATTATGATACTAACTTGACATCTCCTTTCAATGAACAGAGGGCCACACCCCCTAAACGTAGAGTTTGCTGTGCTCAGAGAGGGTGCACTAAAACAATTATAACAAATCAAATGATATCTGAGGCTGAAAAAAGGACACACAGTGTCATAGATGCTAATCATTCTCACATAGATTGAACTGGTCTTACACAAAGTGCCATCATTTGATTTAACAATCTGATTTGCCAATTAGCTGGTTTGCCTCCACAATTCAAGAATCACCCATCAAGTGAAATACCCACCATGAGTATTGTGGCAAAGTCCTTTTATCACCAAATAGCCAATAGATCATTTAAATACTTCTATCTTACTGAAGTACTTTCTTCTTCTACTTAAATACTTCTGTCTATAGTTCACCTATAAACAATGATTTGGCAATTAGCTGGTTTGTCTCCAAAATTCAAGAGTCTCTCATCAGAGTATTTTGGACAAGAAAACATCAGCAGCCTGTTGCACCAGCTGTGTGTAAGTTCAAACTTAGCCTTGTTATAACGTAAATTCTTACTAAGCTGTGATTTATGCATGACTAAAATCAAAAAGCTGTTGCACCACAAAGAGAAGTTACAATGTAACTAACAACTAAAGTTACACATGCCTTACTAGGTGAGCGGGAGGCTGAGCCCTATCTCTCTCTCCTTCAAATCACCAAATAGCCAACAGCAAAACAAATACATTACTCAGCTGACGTAGCTACAGTATCGACACAGCTCAGAATGTAAGCAACTTAAATACTTGGCGCGCATCAACCCTTCAGTAACTTAAATACTTAGCTAACAACTAGTACCGTAGCTATAGTATAAACACGGCTCAGAGTGTCAGTAACTTAAATACTTATCATCGACCCTGGTTTTGGACAAATGGAAACATGTGCTACCCCATAAACACAGCCCAGAATGTCAGTAAAATATAATGGTGTTCAACCTAATGTAATGTTTTCCTACCAAGAATGTTCATACCGTGGTCTTGAGATGGCTAGTCTGGGTAACCTGTGGCTACTTTGTATGAAGTGTGATTGATGTTGATGTCAACCTAATGCTTGTGGGATGCCACTAGGGGGCAGAGCAGCTATGTGCGAGAGACTGAATCAGTGACTGAATGAATGACTGAATGAATGAGTGAGTGGGTCAGTGACATTGCCAGTCATAGAGAAGCTTTACAACAAAAAATTACACTCCTGTCATTAACATTCCACAACAAGCTTTTTCTGACTGAATTGTACTGGATCTTTAAATTGTTGTATTTTATCAGGTGGGGAAAAAAATCATATCAGCCATTGGCCGCCCTGCTCCTTAAATATCAGCATCGCCATTGGCCACTGAAAAACCCATTGCAGCTGACTACTTTCCACTGCCCATCCCAGCTTGTCACCAACACAAATAACCTAATAACCTATGGGAAACACTGCTGGGTATCAGATCGGTGCATTCCTAATATCTATAAAGGTATTTTATTGAAATCTACTTAACATGCTCTATCCTAAGATTCTTACCATAACGACTGGCCTCCACCAGCACCACAATGTTTGTGTTTTGATGGGAACAGGTGAAAGGACATGGTATCACACGTTCATATTCTGCGAGTTTAAGACTACAATTTCACCAAAATTAACACATCTTTCACTACATGACTTATCGGTGAAATGTTTTAGCCAGCTGTAAAGAGACACAATATATGCTGTTGTTGAGTAGACTGAATTGATGTGGCTTCTTTATATTGTGGCACCAGCTGTGCAATCACCAGCTTAGATGTGCATGGTTTGACGATTTGGGTTCAACAACAGAATGAAAGTCCTCCTGACTGGATAGTGGTAAAATGGAGATTTTGAGTGCACAAAACAGAACATTAAAGCCTGTGGCAAAGATTGATTTGGATTGATGGAAAATTTTAGAGAATGCTGGGAGAGCTACTCAAAAGCAGGCTGAAAGCTGCTGGTAGCTCACAAGCTACTGTTTGGAGACCACTGTATTACACTGACTATCGTAAAGTAGTGGACAATTTTTTTGCTAGCCCATGCTCTTTCTCAAATTCATTGGTTAATGGCAGCCAAACTATCCAATTGGGCCTGTTTAAATAAGTGAGGGTCTACTTTGGTTGTGTACCAAATTTGAAAGCATCAGGGTAAACCAGTTCTCAAAAAATTCAAGTGGTGCATATGTGTGCCATATTTCTTGTCAATTTGACTAATGGTATAGGAGTTTTAGTCTTTCTAAGTTTTTACATTTGACCTTTAGGCTAATTATAGTGCCCCATCAGGTCAATTGGGGAAATATTGGTTGTTAACCATTTGTGCACCATTGTCTGTCAGTGTGCAAAATTACAAGTCTGTATCATGTGCCATGTCACAGCAATGTGAGAAGCGGCAACATAATAATAATACTAATAACAATAGACCTGCACACAATATGGTTTCAGCCCTAGAGGCCTCAAGTGTATTTATTTGTTAGGAGAGTGGGCAGTCCACTCCCCTTAGTATTTTCTCTTCATTGAGACTGTAGGAAGGCAGAGAGGGAGACAGAGTAAGGGGAGACACAGGAGAGAAGGCTCTGGTGGGATTCAATCCTAAGCCAGCAGTTGTACATGTAGTTCCAGAGGTGGGGGTCTTAACCACTACACACCATCTGAGCATCTGGTTTCAAGTAGGCTAGGTCAACTGCGCTAATCTTATAGGCTACCCTTTCTTGTTTATAGACGTATCCCTGACTGTGGCAAAGCAAAAGGTGTGGATTAGCTTACTAGTTCTAGACACTACTCTATAGACCTATTTGCACTGGACTAGCATTACGTGGGGACCCTTGGTAATAGAAAAGTATGCAAATGCACAGCCTGATGCAAAAATTTAACCAGCAGGGGGAAAATAATGAACTGGATAACAATTACAGTATGTGCATCTACTTTGGATGGAAATATATTTTTCAAGAAGGACCTGTAGGCCTATAGATCTCTATACTGTGGTGAAGCAGCTTAATTTGACGTTTGCACAGAAAAAGCATTTACAACCTTCCTGATTTCTATATATATTTTTTTTTTTATGTATTTATTTTTTTACTTCTACCAAAAACAAATTACGACCCCAAATTACTGAGATACCAATTCGCATGGGACTAATATCATCAGATGACCTCTGTGTTTGTCCAAATATGGTAGGTAATTTGTGCTGGAATTTTTACTTTACTAATTACGGCCATGGCAGATTCGCATGGGATTAAGATCACAGACGTCCTCCGCAATTATTACAAATTACTAGAGGTCCCCAGGTAATACTAGTCCCGTGCGAATAGGGCTTATAACTGCAAATGCTGAGGACAGCATCACCAACAGTGTTTTGCAGAGCCTGGTCCAAAAAGAATCCTAGTTGTCAGATGATCTTTGTCCACAGGTTTAAAAAAGAACAAAGATTATTTTAGGATCAATATGCTTTGAGAAACCTATCCCATGAGAACACATTAAAGGTGTACTATGCAGTTTGGGGAGAGAACCTTGTTTACAATTGCAGAGCCTGCAGTTTACAAAACAAATAGGCCCAAATATTATTAGTGATGAGCCAATACTGATACTGGTATCGGGACGATACCAGGCCAAAACAGGGTATCGAAATTGGAGAATTTCCACAACACTAAAATCTGATACAAAGAGCCATGCGCAACATGTCTGACATTAAATCAAATTGACTTGATTTGCAGCATTTTTCACACATAGAAGCATGTTATATCTCTCTAATGGAGAACAAGCAAATGCTAAAAATGTCATCCCCCACCAGTGTAGGTCCCCCCTTGGGTCAGTCAGTGACAAATGTAGGCATGAAAGTTGTCATCAACATGAACAGAGAATACTTTATGCATAGGTTACTTTATGCATGCTTAAACTGTAAAAACCTAGCTACGGACAAAATGCTGTGGTAGTTGGGATTGAGTGGTAGAGACAATTGCCTTGTTGCTTTCTCCAGTTGCTCAAAAGTACGAGATCAAATACAAGCAATTTTCCTTGCAAACATGGTGTAATAACAAATTATATTATATTCTCATCTATTCTGTAGGCCTATGAATTCACCAAATGCATGCATGTAATGTGTCAAGAAGAGATACTAAATAACCACCACCTAGTTGTGGACGGAGAATGCAATAACAAATACAAATAGATCCATAACCCCCCC
>OMKL01047334.1:0-10065 GCA_900302295.1 Parasudis fraserbrunneri
CTCCGTGTGGGGGGGGGGGGGGGGGGGGGGGGGGGGGGTGGTGGTGGTGGAGGAAGGCACCGGCGATGCCGAGCATGCACCGATGAGTGAGAGGCAGAACAGCTTAAATGGACCGCCTTGTTGTCAAGAGTTTTGGTTTAAGAGTCCGATAATGATTGGTGCATCTCTGATCAGCTGATACAGCAGCAAGTGGTTATACAGTTGAGTGTGGCATAATAGGCTCTGGTCTCAACATTCTGTCAGCATAAATCCATGATAAAGTGTGCGACAGATTTGGTTGGGAGCTGCAAATAATAAACCACCCAAAACAAATTAAATGCTCCTCGCACAAATTTAAGATTTGGCAGAGAGCAGAGCCACCCACCAAATCAACCTCTATTCTATTATATACTATGTGTAAGATCAGTGTGAAGCAACAAGCATGTCACAGTCCCCTTACATGCAAGCAGCATGCAAAGCCCCTCTCATTTGAGGCGTGAAAGCCCTGCAAGCATGCCGAGCACCTTCAAACGAACATCAGGCAAGATACGCAGGTTATACCTTGATTAGAGGTAAAATATCATAACATATTATGGATTAGGGTTACTGGCTTTGGATGGGACGAATTGCCTTGTATTAACGATATAACGTACGACATGACGTTAGCTAGTTTTGATTTAACTATCAAGAGTTCACTGCAGCGGCAGAGGGGCTGCAGCTCAAGAGTCAGTTTCGGCTGCAGCTCAAGTGCAGAGAGCCTGGCGCTTGGTATTAAAGCGGTTGTGAGAAAAACGTGGGCTAAACCATAACACAGGGGTATTCAATTTCAAATTCAAAGAGGTCCAGTTAGAGAAAATGTCCTAAAGCAAAGGTCCGGAACATCATAATGTCCAACTTTACGTTATGCTTCAGTGCCATATATATTAAAGTAACCTAGTTGTATTCTATGTAGTCAACAACTGACCGTCAAATTAAGTACAATTCAATAATATTTCAACAATAATTATTGACAGTTTTCACACTGAACTGGACAGATTATAAATAAGTACTCCAACAATAAATAAATGTTTTTTTCTCATTTCCAGTAAAATGAGGGCTCCATTTAAACACAAAATACACAACAGAGAGCTTTTGAAAAATGCGCATCTTAAAATAAAGCGCTTAATTTTATGAATTATGAAAATTATGAACCGCTTCATCCAGCCGATGATGCCGACGTGGGTATTTGCTTTATTTTTTCACAAAACTCTTCTTTTTGTTTTCCCTCAGGTGAGGTTTCAGCTACCGCACTCCTCGACAACCCCTCCATCGGTAAATGTTTCCGAGCGGCTTAAAGGGAACATCCGTTAGCGGCGCGTTGTTGGGCGACGAATAGATGTGTCGGGATTCCGCTGGGTCGACCACACTGAGCTCTCGATCCGTTTATTTTCTGTGCCCTCGGTTCGGATTGGAGTGGGTAACGTTGCATCGCTCAAAGGATTTGTGCTTCGTCTCTCGGTAGAACACTTCACAATGTAATAATCGCCCGCGGTCTTGGAACATACGAGTAGGGGTCTGTGGCAGGGACGCCCCGATCAGGATTTCTGGGGGGCGATCACCCCATCCCCGGAAGCGGTGTCGGCAGATCGATCGCGGCCCGGAGTGGTGACCGCAATCTAGAGGTAGGGATGGGTATCGGTCAGATTTTAACAGTACTACTACTCTTACTGATCGATGCAGTACTTGTACTCCTAACGGTTCTTTTTGGGGGGTTTTTTAAGAGGAAAAAAAAGGAAACAAATTAAGATCAGAATTAACGTTGCTTTATTTTCTCATATGTACTGTATATAAATTAACATTCTTGAGTAGTAACTGCAACCGCGTTGTTCTGAACAAATCACGATTACAGAGTGTGATAATTGAAATGTAAAATAAACAATTATTTACAGCAACTCTAGTGAAGTGTAACCAGACTTCAGGAGCGTTTAGTTCTCTCCGCCATTGTCACTAAGAGCAGGATCTGTCTGTGTGTGAGAGTGAGAGTGAGAGAGAGAGAGAGAGAGAGGCCTTGACTAACAGGGTGAAACAATAGGCTATCCGTTTCCTTTCTTTCCTACCTCAGTGACACCAACTCGCTGAGAATAGGCTCGCGTTTTTTTGCGTCGTCGATCGGTTTTTCGCAATCGGACCGGAAAGCATTATCGGAATTCCCCGATCTCATATTTACACTGAATATCGCCCGATTCCGATTGGGCCATCCCCCTACATACGAGACATACTGGTTTTGAGCTGCCGTGGGCAGAATGAACATGTAAGAGTCTGTCCATTCTTGATTAAAAGCTCCATTTTTCACCATCTGCATTTCTCATGTTAGAGCACGCCATGTGAAATTGCCTTTCTCTGACTCACTTGTTTCTCTGACTGTCGTCTCTCGTCTCTCCCCTGTGTGTGTATGTGTATCTCACTCACTGACTCGAGTTATCGGAATGCACAGATTTGATTGGCTGAGTAGCATCACGTGAGATAAACGCATGCGATTGGCCTGTGAGTTTCCTGGGCCTCTAAACCTGTGCCGTAAAGGCTAGAAAAGCTGTGCCGGTTAAAATAGAAACGCTCCGTCAAACCTCTGCCATAATAACTCGTAATAACTCGCCAGTCATTTTCTGACAGCCCCAACTCGGTGACATCAAAACCAGTTGGATCTGACGTTATATCGTTGCTTTGCGGCACGAATCCAGACACAGCGATGCATCGTTCTCTATGCCCGTCACCGGCAGAAGCTGTAATGGTGGTCCACGAAGCCTTCACTACAGAGATGTATGAATGTCACTGCAGTGACTTGTGGGGAAGGGGTTACATCCCTTGGCAAGGTAAGTAAGTCGACTCCTTACTTAGGTACTAGCTAGGCAAAATGCATTATTATCCCATTATCCACAGCGACATTAATGAATTTAATAAGCCTTCTTTGATCTTTTCCTGTCATAATGCATCAGAAACAGATCACATACTAACTACAGACTAGAGCAAATTAAGAGATAAAAGATACCTTCATGTCATGGTTCACAATTTACAGATTATAGGCTAAATACACAAAGAATAAAAGGTAGACGAATTTTTGTTCTTAATATTCAATGTTCTCCCCCACCAAAAATATAAGAATTGGAACAGAAATCCAATAGGAGCTGGATTTGATAAAGCAGAACTGGAGTCGATAAAATGATACCAAACCTCAATCACGATATTTCTACACATTTTCGTGGTTCACAATATGCATCACTGTGTTTTTCACTTGCTTTTCTACGGCTAATTTGCAAGTTACTGAACTTAAAGGGGACATATTACGCATCTTATCCACAATTTTACACAACGTCCTTGAATCTGTGGAACATGTTTTAAGTGTTTCATATAAATCTAATTTCAATTTTTTATTTTCTAGCACCTCTTTCTCCCCTCATATTGAACACGCCGTTTTTGGTGGGCGCATCACACACCGAATCTTTTGTTCGTCATTTCCCTTCTCCGCCTGGCTACCCCACATCCAACCGGTGTTGCACGGCATACCGGTTTCGAAGCGGTTCCATACCTGCATTTTGAAAAATTCGATACTTTTTTTTGACTGTATGAGAAAGACCATTTGATCCGGCTAACGGGCGTCTGTCTCTTTAAGACGAACACGGACAATGGTGATGCTGGGCTTGTGGGCGGTCCTCTTTGATGGTAAACGGACTGCATTTATATAGCGCTTTTATCCAAAGCGCTTTACAACTTATCCCTCACATTCACCCATTCACTCACACATTCACACACCGACGGCGGAGGCGACCATGCGAGGTGCCAAACTGCTCGTCGGGAGCAGTTAGGGGTTAAAAGTCTTGCTCAAGGACACTTCGACACGCTGCCAGGAGGAGGAGCCGGGGATCGAACCGGGAACCTTCAGATTACCAGACGACGCCTCTATGATGGCTCTACCTCCTTCTTACTTACCAATGATGTTGTTGATCGGTAGAATCCATTTCTCAGCACAATCCATGCAGTTCCTCATACTAGCTCCGGGCTAAGTTAGCCACAAACTAATGCGAAGTCAATGGGGTCAAGCAGTCCTGTCTGTACAAGCTGACTGAAGCTAACTGAAATTGACTCCACAGTGCACAGAATCTAGATGTCAGATCGCTTCAGTCTAGCAAAATGGGGTATGAACGAGTATAGTGTGGGTGTGTTTGATTTAATGGCCGGGGCAGACGAATCCTCACTTGGGCGTACCTGAGGGTGTTTTGAGGAGGGGAGGTGGAATCAGGAAAATGCATAATTTTTAGGGAAATATGTAGTTTGTAATTAATTACCTAAACTACATGACCCAAAGTAGTTAACTACTCAAGAAATGACTAAGATTTGAATGTAGTTAAACGACCACCCAACTAATGCAAAATGTAGTTAAACTAGTGACTGACGTAAATGTAGTTAACTACTACCCAACACTGTAGATTGGTATGGTCCTCTAAAGCTGCAATAATTATGTTCTGACCACTAGCAGGCAGTATGGAGCCACTCTGAACAAACCCTTCATTCCTCCCAAAATGAAAGCCCCGTCTTGTTTCACCAAAGTGATCATTTTAAATACACAATCTCGTAACTAAGACATTTGCTTATCGTATTCATGCACGTATCACTAGATTTCACCTACAATGAATACAACTTTCTCTTGGGCATTTCCCCGGGTTGTTAAGCAAGGTAGTTAAATACTTCACCTACGAACATAACACTGTTCTGACATCGCAATATGGATGTGATCAAGACTTTATAAATGCACAGGTTCATAAAATAGGCGGCGCTAAAGTGCTAAAGAGATGACGGAAATAACAACAGACCGGCTGATCGAGTAAGACACTGTGACTCGACGAGACCTTCTGATGGCAGGTGGTCATAAGAAGTTTTGAAAATGTCCGAAAATACTGTTCGAAAATGGTTATCCCCACCCCACCACCACTTCTCCAAGCCATCACCCGGTTAGACCAACAGTAGAGAGGGTTAATATTACAAGAGCTGACGAGACACTCGCTTTCATCAACGATCTCACCTCTCACTCTTTTCTTTGTCTCGACCTGTTAGCGATAATCAAACATTCATCGTGGCGAGGCCCCCCCCCCCTGGGCGTCAAGTCTACGTTTGTGCGACTCTCTCTTTTGCTGTACTGTTGTGCCCGGTCTCTCTCTAACCATGTCTCTCTCCATACCGTGGGGTGCCCCGACATCTCTGAGGTGGAGGGCCAAAGGCCACCGTGGCACATGGCTTGTAAGGCCAAAGAATGTGACCAGACATTCAGTTGGCTCATTTGGAAATGCCACAAGTGAAACAACTTGTGTCTTGACGCCGTCCCGATTACCATTTTCTGGGGCTTTCGAAGCTGGGGCTTTCTGGGGCTTTTCGAAGCTTTTCTGGGGCCGTCGAATTATCGAAGCTTCGTTCTGCTCGTGCGACGCACGTTTCAGTTAAGACAAGTTTGCCGAAAGTTCATATGATGGCGTTGTCTGAGAAGAACTGATTCTCAAAATGAATGCTGGATTATTATTTCTATAAGCTATTTCTTATGCTGAAATAGGCACATTTTTTTGGAGGGGTAAAAAAAACTACAGCAACCCAAAAAAAAAGAAAAAAAAAGAAATGAAGTATTCGAATAGTGATTATGACACTGATTACTATGGCAGCGACTGAGGCTTCGAAGCACTTGGGTCAGCCCCTCTTGTGTCTCATATCAATATGTTTGCTCCTTGTGATAATCGCAATATAACATTGCATTAACAAAAGAACAAACCAGTCCTTGTTTCTGTTGTTTTTGGTGTGTTGGTGTGTGTGTGTGTGTGTGTGTGTGTATGCCTGGATAAGTTGTTATAGCATGTTTTTAGAACTTTTAGTCTCCTTAGTCCGTTTTTAGACATGTTTTACATTTGTGTGCCTGGATAGGTTGTTAAAGTATGTTTTAGAACTTTTAGTCTTAGTCCTTTTTAGTATAGACATTTTTTTACATTTGTAAATTCTGCAATTTTTTTCAGTGTACACTGTGATTGCAAATAAATAAACTCAAACTTCAACTTCAAACTTCAGGACAACTTTTCAATCACTGGAAACCTTTGGAGGGCCAAAAACTTTTATAAACTGCTATTTATATCATCTGTGTACAAACAACTTTGTATATGAAAGAGTGGTGTGAGCGTGCGTGTGTGTGCGTGTGTGTGTGTGTGTGTGTGAGTGGTGTGTGTGTGTAGTTGAGATAGAGGGAAAGGGGAGAGAGAGAGTGAGGCCAGCTAGAGGTCGTGGTGTGTCAAGTAACTCATGCCGCGTTCCATTCCAAGTCGGAGGTCTGAAGCTCCCAGCTGGAAGAACGGAATTACGACCTCGGTGTGTTTCAGTGTCCATCTCGGAAATACAGAGGGAGAACCCATAGATATGGAAGTAAGATATAGTTTATCTAAGGGAGAACCACAGACCCCTGCAAGAGGCTGGTGTTTGTATGGCGGGTGTCTGAGCACAATGTAGGCTGAGAAACTGTGTTGAATTACCTTGATGACAATCTAGCTTCAACTGTCATCGAAAGATTACAAACATGCTAAAACGATGTTGTTTACAGTTTATGGTATATGTTTATAGTTTATACCTCACGCTCCACCTTCCTCCACCCCTCTTGTTTCTCTCTCCGTCCTATTCCCCTGGGTGAAACGTTTTTGATTGGTTCTGGAGGTCATCTGGTTTGGCTTATTAGCTATGAAAATAATATTGATACCATCAGTAGGATATCGCAAAAGGGACAGCACATTTCAAATGCCGTCATGATCGAACAGGCTGTTTGAGGTCATGTTTTGTAAGAAAAGCGCCACCGTGAGGCCAAATGACGTCAAAAGGTTCGAATTCGGTTTGACGCAAATCGGACAAAGCGTTTCGCAAAGTAACACGTGACTTTACCGTGCGTTTATCCCATATTCCGTTGGACCTGGCAGTCAAGACGGTTTGGCGTATAAATGTGGAAATAATACACATAAAGATGTTGGTTCCTAGATGCCACACATCAGGTTTCATGAGAATCAAGTGAACAGCCCGGTAGGAGTAAGATGTGCAAAAGACAATCCAATGTGGTGGAAAATGTATCGTCCAAGAGGACCCTCATCTCTGAGTATCCTTTTTGTGACTGTACAACCAACTCATTTGAAAATTGAAAGTTTGACCTGATGGTGGCGCCAGCGGTAAGGCCACAGGGGTCACCAAAATCAATATGTTTCTCCCTATAGTGGTCATGAATGTTCACGCCAAATTCTATGGCACTGCGACGGTATCTTTTCAGTTTGGCCTGATGCGGGCACTCTAGGGGTCATGAACATTCACAGCAAATCTCATGACTAACGGGTCAGGAGGGTCATTTGAAAAACATTGGCCTGATGGTGGCACTACAGGAAAGGTCATGGGGTCACCAAAATCAATAGGTGTCTTCTGATCATCGTCATGAAGATTCACAGCACATTTTATGGCAATCTGGCCATTACTTTGAGATATATCTTGTTCACAAACCAATGACACATACAATACACATACAAATGAGGGTGAAAACATGACGGTAAAAAGCTGTCAATATGGCCACACTGTTAATAAAACAATAAAATGTATCCTGAGTCACACTGCCAAATAGTTGCCTTCTGTGTTCTCTTTGACCATCTTGAACCGCTGACACTGAACCATGTACCAGTATTCGTGACAAAGAGAGTGAAAGACTGAGAGAGAGATAAATGCCACGCTTGGAGACGGATGTTTCCTCTAAACAGCTCTGACCTTCTTCGGAAATGCCAGTTCTCCACAAAAACTATTGTGTTCTCTTTCCCCCCCAGCCAGAGTCACACAGACCTGACAGCTAAGAAATCCCATGACGCCGTGCAATCGAACACACCGTCTGTTCCTGCTCACAGGCTCACAAAAAACGAAAACACAGGCATCATAAAAGTCTCTGGGCCCTATTTCCGCGAATCTAGATGCGGGCGTAAGCTCAGGGCACTGGTGCACATCGGTGTGGCCTGTATCACCCATAGCGTCATTACGGGAAAACCGGACGTGCGCTCTCTGTGACCGACAGCAGGCATATCCCCGAACGGCCCAAATTCTCAATCCACCTTTTCCACCATGCCCCTAATCCGAGGCCCTAATTACATCCCCTGTCGTTCGGGATGTAATTATGAAAAAGGTAGATAGGTTGATGTTAGTAACCTTACTGAATTTGGCTCAATTACTGAATGTGAGTTTGTGTTAAAGTGATAATCCGCAAGTTCCTCGGGTTCATTTGTTTTGGCAACATCTAAAAGGTGATAAGAGATCATTGCTGTGGTGTTTTTGCATTGTATTGACTTGCTTTCCATCTTGAAAATTCATGGTAACTACTGAATTTCTCCTCTATTCATTCCAAATAAACTAACTGCTTTTTCGCTGCTGGTGACATAAAAAAACACATCACTTCCTGTGTGCCAGATGATTTTCCTGGGAATGTCCTACCAGACACTACTGCTTAGAACAGCTAAGAACAGCAAATGTAAAAGCATTCATATACTGGGTATAGGCAGAATCACTATTGTGTTATATCAATTGGCTATAGAGCGTGACAAAATAGACATCTATTTATATGAAAATGTTCTAGAGTATTACTTTAAGGTTGTCTAACATACAATGGCGAAGTCACGTGAAATTTGTTTTTGCTTATTCTCAAAGGATATCAGAAGTGATACAGTATATTCACCCACATGAGGTTGGGTTAATAACTAACTAAAGTTGAGGTCTAGGAGCAACTTACTGTATTTGGCTAACAACCTACTGATGGTGAAGTTAGCTTATCCTACTGAAGTGGGTTTCATATCTCACTGAGGTCGAGTCTTTGCAATCGTACCAAGGTTTGAGCTCGACTAACCTGAGAAGGCAGGGGGTAGGTGAACTAAAGCCTGGTTCACACTACACATATTTTTGCCTCAATTAAAATGCATATTTGGCCACCCTGACTGAATGTCAAGGTTGGATCAATGGGTCTATCCCCGGCTGGGGTGGGGAACGACAGTTGCTACAGATTATCCTGTAAGGTTAAAGTCTTTGGCCCTCCAAATCACCCCCAGACTAGTCTGAGCTGCCTCATTTTCAAGGTATTTCATTCCATCTGCCCCATCGCCTAACATGCATACCTTTCCGGCACCGATGCAAAGAATTGATCAAAGGTAAAGATAAAGGTGGTATAGGCGACTTCGCTTGGTTTTAACCATGGGGCACAATTCAAAATGTTTGTTGTCCTGGGCTTTACTGAGGTTGACATTGGCTATTAATGCTATTTGGTGGATGCTTTTATCCAAACTGCCTTACATTGCATTTGAAATGGAAAAGTCAAGCACATTTCTAACCCTGGTGGGTTTAGTTCCATGATTTACCCGAGCTATAGAAAACCAGAGAGGTTGAGGTTGTAAAATGACTTAAGAGATCCTGAGGCTGAGGTTGACACAGGTAAATACTGAGGTTCAATATGAACTTCCTGAGGAAAAAGGACAGCTGAAATAACAAGGGGGCGAGGTCGGCTAACTCACTGATGTTGAGGTTACTTTTGTGGCTCTTGATCCGTTCGGGGGTTCCATCGTAGAGCAGCTCCATACCCAAGCCGGGTCCCTCCGTCTCAGACGCACCCACCCGTCTCCGTGCGCCCCCACGACCCCGCTGGCTCGAGGCCACGAGACCTCCTGGTCTAGCCAGCGTTGTGTGTATTGCGCCCGCTCGATAAAGATCGAACGCGCCGAGCCCCAATTCCCGGAGAACCGAAAGTTCTCTCCCGAGTCTAGGCGGATCCTCCACGCTCGCACGCCCCGCTCCGAGACATTGTCAGACCAGTCACAGAGTCATACAAGTCTGCTTACGGAAAACAAGAGGTCAGGTCACTAAACGCTACCGTGCTGCTAACACAGCGGAGAGATCTGATGGAAAACTCCACACACACACACACAGGCTATGCGAGGGTAGATGTTTCCTCCATGATCCAGGCTGGGTCTGAGTGGGGCCTCGGGGCAGGGGGGGGTAGAGACAGGGAGGGCAGCGGAGGTAGAGAGAGAG
>OMKL01047345.1:8131-18158 GCA_900302295.1 Parasudis fraserbrunneri
ACAATGAACAGTCTTACTCGTGGTAAGTGGGTTTTTAGGAAGATATCGGTGTGGTAGATCTCGGCTTACATTTTGGAATAAAAAGTGATCTTGGGCTTGAAAAGGTTGGTTACCACTGGTTTAGACCATCCCCTTCACTCTACCCTCAGGTTGTACCCCGGTTTAAGTGCAATGGGAGAAAAAACTCCTTTGTTCCCTGTGCAATGACCCTGCTCAATTTCCACATGAAATCTAGCACTTTAAATGACGTTCCCTGTGCAATAACCCTGCTCAATTTCCACATGAAATCTAGCACTTTAAATGACGTTCCCTGTGCAATAACCCTGCTCAATTTCCACATGAAATCTAGCACGTTAGTTATTGCTTTGTTGTGTTCTGTATATTGTATGTCCAGGAGAATTTTTGTACTTGTGTTGTTTTTATGTTGTGCCCCTGACTGCAAGTTTCCCATCTGGGATAATGAAGTGACTGAACTAATTTCATACGAGGGAAAGGTGACTCTGGAAAATGGGCATGGCTTGCATTCAGCCACGCTGGAGTTTTTCTTAAAGCAGGCAGGGTATTTAGTCACCCTACCCTCAATAATTCAAAGGCTAACAATGGAAGCAAAGCACCCGTGCAAATAAAATCCAAAGTGAATCCCATTCCCACTGATCTCCCTCACGAGTTCCTTATATTGGAGCATGGTACCTTGTGATGGAGGTGTTCTGCTTGCTGACAGAGAGAGCCTTTGCCTTTTTCGATGTGGTTGGAGGCTTCCTCGATTTCCCCTGAAACAGAAAACATACAAACACAAAGAGTTAGTCACAAAAGAAAGGCTTGTTACAAGAGAGTCAAGACTTTCATTCAAGCAAAAGGAATGCTGTACTTCAGCCATCTCCAACGGTCATCTCCACGATATCTTCCTTTTGGAACCAATAAGTGTAATGGAATGTTAGGTCAAGGAACTCTCGCGGAATGCAGTGTTTTGCATCTAATGCCAGTGTTTATTGAAAACAGCTACCTTCCTCACTGTGCCCCGGTTCACCGTATTCTCCTCATCCTCTGAGCCCGTCTTGACTGTGGCCTGTTTCTTAGATGCTGTGGGAGGAAGGAAAGAAAAAAACAAAAAAAACAGACAGCATGTTCATTAGCATTGTATAAGAATGGTAACAACAATTTATTGTAATTATTATTATTATTATTATTTTTAATTCAAATTCAAAAGTAGATATCACTGACATTTGTTTCCATTTGTCTAACAACAAAAATGTTGTTCTTTTTTCTTGGTATTAGAGCTTTGAACAGCACAATCCATGCTGTTCTTCATGCTGGATAAACGCAGCTCCAGCTGGTTAACCACAAAACCAATGCAAAGTCAATGAGGCCACGTTCCAGTCTGTACGAGCCCTGGAATACACACTGGCACCTACTTTGCGTGCACTACGGAGAAGGTTTCAGTGTCTATTTCCGGGCTTGTACAGACTGGAGCAAAGACATGACTTTGCATTGGTTTTGTCGTTAACAAGTCAGAGCTGCAGGTGTGCAGAATGAGGCACAGTATGGACTGCGCTGAAAAGTTGTGGACTCTACAGATGTACAACATCATCGGTAAGTAAGAAATGGTAGTCAGTGTAGGGGAGTGACGATACAAGTCAATATTATCACAATATTTCCAACACAGCTTGAATAAAGAAAATGCATGAGTGAACATTTTCTTTTATGTTATTCTGATGGCAGGAAATATGCCAAACAGTGCAGTTTCCCCTATATTTCCATTTATTATGAAACTGTAAACAAAATGTTGTGTTATAGTAAGACATTGTGCTCTAATCATCTCATCATAAATGGTCTGACATGCTGGGATGATTAGAGTTATAATTCCGAAGTAATGGATGACCTAATATCACAATCCATTCCATCGTCCCAGCGATGCTTACTGTCACATTTTCATATTACGGTATATAGCACGATATATGGTCACACCCCTAGTAGTGTGTGTGTGGTTGTCCAAAGTTCTGAACTTATCCTTTAATATGGACCAGCAATGAGAAGCACAGACGTTTGTGGGGACTTACTTTTTTTGACTGTTTTAGGAGGTACAGTATGAACCTCTGCCAGGACACTTTCAACATTGGCAGCCTCTTCGTCCCTCTGTAAACAGACAAACAGGAGGCCAGAATGACATGACACAGAGTGACCATTCTAAATACGAGTTCCTGATTATATACAAATGTAATGGATGCAAGTAGTAACCATTCTGAAAACACTTTACTTGCATGGCTTGTATGTTATGCTGAATCAGGTTGCAGTATGTCTTGTGCGTCATGGTTTAAGACATTATGGAAAACTCACCTTGACTTTGTCCACTTCTGGTGACTTGGGTTTCTCTGACCCTAAAGCGAAAAGGGGGCATATTTCATTTTACATATGATAGGTAATAGCTTATTATTCGTAGAACATATCCTCATTCTCCATCTTTTTAAGTTAACATAGGCTTCAGTGGGACAGTCTAGCTGTCTGAACCAACCCTGATCCCAGAGCTCAAAATCTGATGACTGTCTTGAATGCTCATGCAGTCAGGATGGTTATAGGCTTGTGTGTGTATGTGTGCTCTACTTACTGCAATGCTCCAGCCAGTTTATTATCCTGACTGCCTTGGGCAGCTTGATGAGAGCCATATTATACGAGTTGTCTGCATCTTTCAATAGGTTGTTTTTCCTCTCCTTCAGCCTCTCAATTATGGTTTTCACTGTGGAAAAAAAACAACTGTCAGTGGTTGACTGGAAACTGCTGATATCGAAACCTGGGCCCACAATGTATTCCTAATCTACATTTGCTGGCAATGGTGGCTTTTAACTGGGTTTTGTTTGCATGGAGAGTAACGCTATTGTTTGCGGATTACACAGTACATTTTTCAATTCAATTCATTGTCATTATACCATTCCAGTATAACAAACAGTCTTGTTTGCCAGTTTCTCCATGTGCAACATAAAAGCATAGTGCAGACACTGACACTGAAACAGTTTTAGACATAAAACTGCAAAAACAAAATAAGTAAATAAAAAAATAAGAATAGAAAAACAGTTAGAAATGTAAGTTATGTATAAAGAGTGCAAGTCATCACTGGTAGCATAAGTCATGGTAATATTACATAGTCATCATGGAAAGTATTGCACGGTGCCATTAAAAAAGCCCATTATGGCACAAACCATGTCCATAGCCAGGCTTAGTAATCAGTGTGTGGGGTGGGTGGGGGTCACTAGCTTTACAGTGCTGTCCAGAAACTGTTCTTCAGTCTGCTGGTCTGTGACTGTATGGTCCTGTATCTCCTACCAGATGGCAGGGGGTCAAACAGATGGTGACTGGGGTGTGATGGGTCCCTGGTGATGCTACGGGCTCTCCTCAGACATCTCTTGTCAAAGATGTCCTGTGTGGGTAGTAGTGCAGTCCCAGTGATGCGCTGGGCTGTTTTCACCAGCCTTGCGGTCAGCCACAGTGGAGCTGCCATGCCAGACTGTGATGCAGCTGGTCAGCATGCTCTCCAGTGTGCATCTGTAGAGGTTGGTGAGGATTGATCTTCCTCAGCCTCCTCAGAAAGTGGAGACGTTGGTGAGCTTTTTTGATGAGAGAGGAGATGTGGGGGGACCACGATATGTCTTGGGTTATGTGGACCTCCAAGGATTTAAAACTCTCGACCCTCTCAACAGCAGATCCATCAATGTAGATAGTTGTGTGGTTTGTGTTGTGGTTTTTTTTATGTTGAGGCAGAGGTTGTTCTCGGTACACCAGCCTGCTATAGGAGCTCCACCTCCTCCCTGTAAGCTGCCTCGTTGTTGCTATGGATCACTGTAATGTCGTCAGCAAATTTAATTATGGATTTTGTGTTATGCCGGTTTTATATAGTTCAGTGCTGGCGACAGTCGTGAGTAAACAGGGAAAATAACAGTGGGCTGAGGACACTGCCCTGCAGAGCTCCTGTGTTCAGGATGAGTGGAGTGGAGGTGTGATCTCCCATCCTGACAGACAGAGGTCTGCCAGTGAGGAAATGCAGGATCCAGTTGCATGTGGAGTTGAGAAGACCATGGGCTAAATGTTCAGTCTACAGTCTGATCAACATGTACTGGTATTTACCTTCACTGTCAAAATCTTCCAGGAAAGCCTCCAGCTTGGCCTGCTTGGATTTGTTTAGGCGCTGTTTGGTCGTCTTTTTCCTGGGAGCCATGGCTGTATGGGTGGTTGACAGAATAAATTAAATTATTTGGCTGTTAGCAGCACAGAACACACTAAGCTACCTTAACACTTACGCTAATTGTTATATTGGCGAGCACTTTTTGTCATATACCAGGAATTTGTCCTCTGCATTTAGGCTGACCCTTCCTAACTATTTAGGAGCAGCGGGCAGTGTACATAGCATGCATGTCTCGTCTGTTAGAGTTGTTTCCAGTTGAGACTAGTGAGATAGAAATAATAGAAAAAGAAACGGTTATAAATGTAACAGATTTGCTGGTTAGCTAATTACGGTAACGTTAGCTAACATTACGTATGCTAGATAGCTAGCTTCCCTTTCGTTCTCGGTTCGATTCCATTACCGCATTTCACGATATGCGCTCACATTACATACACTTAAAAAAGAAAAGTCCAAACAACGTTAACTAGCCAACATTCCAACGCTTAATCGTATGTTATTAACTTACCTATGTTTCTCACTAGTTAGCTAGCTAGCTGTGGTGGTTTTCTCTTTTTTCTCTTCTCTCTCCTTGCTCTCCCTCCACAACAAAACAGATTTCAAATTTTCGCGCAGGGAGGAGCCAAGATAACGGATCACCCAATGACGGCCCTGTTTTGCTTCGCTCGACGACAAGCTTCATTTCGACCAACCAGAAAATTTAACGTCAATAATTACGTCAGGAGACCGGAACAGCAGCACAGCATCAACTGAGCAGCATGGCATCAATACTATACCTCTATGATATAAACATAGAGGTTTTGAATGGTTAAAGTAGGGTAACAACCGTCTTTTTTGTTTAGTGTTTTGCCTTGCTTATTGAAGGAGCCGTTTGTCAAACCTTTTTGCATCCACATGACTTGTTCTCATGGCTGGAAACTGATGTCTTAATGTGTAATTTGAGATGTCCAAGCCAGCACTGTTATCCCTTCAGCAAGTACTGAGGAAATGCTTTCAAAGTCTGGAGAGCAATCAAAAAGTATGGAATTCTGTGTTAGCTGATTGCACCCCTTTGATGGTGTCTCTTGGCAACTTAGCACAGCAGTTGAGAGCTTTCTCCAATGTCCAAATCTCCAACACCCCTCTGAGCTTCTTCCCTGACCTGCAGGAGCGTCTGCACTTCAAGCTCATACAAGCAGTGGATACCGTCTTGGGGAAACTCAGTGAGAAAATGTAAGTGTAATGCAATGCAATATATTCAAGGCATTTGTACATGCAATATAGCTATCCAATGTGCTGCCACTCGAGCCTACTGCTGCATCACAATTTACAGTTCTACATTTTACTGTCCCCGAAACATGCCAGACTGACTTTGTAGTGAATCTCTCTCTCTCTCTAATGGATGTGTGTGTGTGTGTGTGTATATATATATTTTGGAGTTGTGACAATAAAGGTGATTTATAAATTCAAAACTCTCTCTCTCGCTCTCGCTCTCGCTCTCTCTCTCTCTCTCTCTCTCTCTCTCTCTCTCTCTCTCTCTCTCCCTCTCTCTCTCTCTAATGGATGTGTGTGTATATGTTGGAGTTGTGTCAATATAGGTGGTTTATAATTCAAAATTCTCCCTCTCTCTCTCTCTCTCTCACAGGTCCTCTCTCCAGTCTGTGAGAGATGCTGTCAGTAACCAGGTGTCTGGAGCCTTCCAGCTGTTTGATCAGAACACGGACAGTCTGGACATGCCCATCTGCACTCAGAGGTCCGCCACTGCTCCCTCAGTCGCTGACATGCTGGAGTGGCTTCAGGACGCAGAGCGCCACTATCGCCACCAGTATCCTCCCTGTTTACAGTAGAGTCTGAGGAGGGACATTTGAGCAAACTGCCAGCTGGGGGGAAGAAGCTGTCGAGGTCACGGGTGGTGTTGGTCTAAGTGGACCAGTGCCATCTCCCGGAGAAAATCTTTTGGAATAGGTGGTTTCCTTGGTGGCCAGGGTCAGTTGCTATCCTTTCTAACCCCCTTTTTTCATCCTGGTAATACTCTTAATAGTATTCCGTCACACATAGTCTTGACTGTGTGTGTAGGTAAGGATGAGAATGGGATAAGGATTATTTCTTCACCCTTTGTGTGGGTATGTGTGGGTATACTATGAATGTTACTATCCTATGGCATCCAAATGTCCCCACTAGAGCAGAACCTGGAAAACTAGACCTCAGTATGAAATGGGTTATTTTTTAGAGTTAGTGTTAGGGTGAGAATTAGGGTCAGGTCAAATTTAGGTACGTAGTGGTGATGGTTAACATTGGGTGTTATGGATTAAATGTAAGGTGTGTGTATGTGTTGATAGAGGGAGGGACAGCAAGTGAGAAGATTTCTTTTCCTCAACGATGTGTTCAGATTTGTGAGGAGGAAAGCTCTGTTGCAAACCCTGAGGCCTGATGACCTCAGCCTTCTGGAATCTGCTCCCAAGAGATGGGAGTCCCTGGACTCACCCAGTGGAGAGGAGAGCATCTCCGGTAAAACGTCATCATATATCATGAATCCATGTATAGAAATATATGTATAACATATATATAGATATATGTAAAAAGAAAAAACGATGATCCCATCCTCAAAAACATCAATAACTTCAAAGTCAGGGCAGCAAGCTGACTTTATCATACTCTAACCACACAGTAGCTTTTAAATTAATTAATAAATAAAATAAATTTAAAATTCATAGAATTTTAGAATAGAAAAGAGTCTGTGACAGCCTGTTTACCTGCCAAGTAAAGTAGTGTTTATTTCACATCTTGGACAAATATATATATATATATATATATATATAATATATATAGCCTACATGAAATATTAGGTCTTGAACTTTGCAGAATGAAATCCTTCAATATTATTATAATGTGAAAAGCTGAGCTTCAGAGACTATACATGAAGTGTCTTGAATAGGTCACAAATCTAGGATTACTTGTCAGCTAATATCACCCAACATTCTTTACAATTTTAAAGGTATCCAACAGAGTTTTTCTTGTAAACAACTCACTTTTGTTTATATTCACATTCCACCCAAATAGACAGTTGTCTAGTGTTGTTCTATAATCTATATGCTGAAACAAATTCCTGCCATCATAGAACCTTTGCAAAGTAAATTTTTGCCGTTTTCTTTGCTTTTGCATTGTTTACATCCCATCTGTGTTAAGTTTCACTTTCAGTGTGGTGAAGCTGTAATGAGTCTGACCTCCTTTGACTGACAGGCAGTTTGCTTGTTGGATTTCAAGGAGATTGTGCCAATCAATTTTAAGCACAAGGGTCACACTTGTTGTGCTCTACGTCATCCCCATGCTTGTGGTGTGCTTGTGTGTCCTCCTACCGTCCACTGTTCTCTGCACCAATTTCATCAGCGAGTGATGGAAAACTCCATTGGATACCTTCAAAGGACCATACCAGTGTAATTTTAACTTCTTGGCATTACCAGAAATTGTCCTCGTTTTTAACAAAAAAAATATTTTGCATAAGTGTATAAAGTGTATGTTTTGGTAGATATCAGCCTACCTTTCACACTGACATTGATGTTGAAAAGGGGTGGAAACATGCTCCATGAAATGTGAATGTCACTTGGCATAGGTAATTCACCCTTGTGAAATGCACGATGCCCTTTACTTTCGCTAACATTACTGTATTACTCTTCTACAAGGCATTAAAATCTGCGCATCAGTCGGGAGCACTCGGGAGTTTAGTGTCCGCATGGAAGTTCCACGTGTGGGGCTTGTAGTAGAGTGTTAGCGAAAGTAAACAGCGCTGTGGTATTCACATGGGTGATGCCTAGCAACTTTAAAGTCTCATGGAGTATTTTTCCACCGCTTTTCAACATCAGTGGCCATGTGAAGGGCGTTTAGCGAGGTAGGCCGAGATCTACTAAAATGTCCAATAATAGTGAGAGGTCCAAATTACACTGGTATTTTCCTTTAAGTGATAAACGGTCTCAGGTCCACACTCCCAACATACTTACTTTATGAGGGCAAGATCTGAAAAATACATGTCATTTTCCTAATAGGCAAATGTATCTTCTACCTGAATATATGACAATGAACATTGGAGGTTGAGTAACAGATCTGTGTCTCATTCCAGATATGCTCCTCAAAGTGTCCTTCTTCATCGAGCCCCAGTGAAGACGGTAAAAGGGACTTGTGAATTGTCCTGTGAATCAGGTGGCCTTTATGGTGGGGTTGAAGGGGAGAGGAAGAAAGCTCCTGATATCCTCAGATATAACTGGATCGAGATCCATTGGATATACATTTGGATTTTAATATATTGGGTGTAGTACTCTTCAATATGGTAAGGAGTGTCACACTGCCGGGGAAAACATTGATAGCCCTGTTGATGACTACAAAACACCTAATTTCACTGGACTGTAGATGAGGATGAAAGAGAGATGGGAGATTCTGCATTGCAAAAATCTCTTTCCACCCCCAACAGCCACTTTGCGTCTTCATAAAATAATTTGTTTCATACACAAATATTCAACAAATGTGACTCTTATTGTGATAAGTATGTAAGAGGCAACACATACTCTGTACTAAAATAAAACAATTTTGAAGTTGGTTACTGTACCATTTCTTGGAAAATGACTCATACATAAGAGTGTAGTTGTGGTAAAAATAAATAACATTTGGGACACACCGGAGGAAAAAAATACGACAACATAATTATTAAAACACTCTTTAGAAACTCATTTTATTCTTTCCCATTTTTGACTCACGCAAATTCAACCAGGCTATTATGTGACAAATCTGAGGTAATGACATTTTAATGAGGCACTGAAAGAAATCACTGCAATCTTCACAACACAAGCAAACATAACAGTGCTACAAGCAAAGTGTTTATTGACTTACTAACTTAGATTACAATGAAGTCCTTTTCTAGCTTTTTCACAAAATAAGCAAGGAAATCTTTCCTTTCCTCAGGCACTACTATATACCACAGTGCAGTAAAGATATCAAATCAATATGTAAAAGTTATTGGAGATGAAGTCAAAACAATTAGATATACAAAAATAAACAAATTGATTGAATACATTCATAAATAAATACATGCTTACATAATGTAAGCTAAAACTCGCCAGGTTAAAGGGGAATGCCACCCATTTTAAGAATTCACATATGTTATACCCCAGGACAGTTCAGTCAGTATGTATGTCCATGCACTGCTCTCCTAAAGCTAGAAGTCAGAGAACCCTCCAATCAGTGATGTAAGTGGGATGTAAAATCTGGGGCTGCTCCATAGACAATGAATGGGGCTTTGAATTTATGAGGTCATGAAATGCTTGTGTGAGTTCTTACACCCAAATGAGGTTTAATTCTGGCTATGCTAGAAGATAAATCTCATTTGGGTATAAGATCTCACACAAACCTTTTATGGCCTCATAAAGTCAGATCCACATTCACATTCATTGTCAATGGAGCAGCCCCAGATTTGACATCCCAGTTACGTCATCGATTGAAGGGTTCTCTCTGATTGTGCTGCATGGTGCATTTTCACAAATACTGACTGAACGGTTCTGGGGCACAGGAAGAACATACGAATTGTAAAAATGGGTGGTGTTCCCCTTTAAAAAATAAGAGGTAATGCAGAAGAATCAAAATTCAGCAGTTTTACATTTTAAAGCCTTCAAGTCTCAACAGCCACCCCAGTCACCTCATCACTTCAATGTTCTCGTGTCTACTTTCTCATTGTACTGTTTTCGCCTTCCAATCTATCTACTCTTCTTCCAAAGCTTCGCCTTCCCTTTTCCCTCCCTACACATACTCCTTCAGGGGTAGACTGTTAACCGTGATAGGCTTTGGGGGCTCTGGCGCCGTAGCGGGTGAATTAGCGAAGCTGCGGCCTATGTAGCC
>OMKL01047369.1:2800-12924 GCA_900302295.1 Parasudis fraserbrunneri
AATATATATATATATATATACATACACATATATATATATATATGTGTGTGTGTGTATATATATATATATATATATATATATATACTTTTAAACTTTGAGACAACCAACTTAAAGAGGAGTGCCAGTAAGGCAGTTACATGTTTATATGTGACGAGACTTTCGTTTTGAGGGGGAAAAAGGTTGTTTACATCGGCGACTTGCTGCCCCCTAGTGGTCAGGAAATAGTTATTGCAGCTTTAACGCATCAAACATGGAATAATTCTAAAGGTTACTTTATTTGTCAACTACACAAGGCAACTGAAATGTGTTCTTTGCATTTGACCCATAAGGAGCAGTGGGCAGCCACAGTGCGGCACCCAGGGACCATCTCCAGTTGTAATGCCAGTACCTCTGGTCAAGGGCGATTGCAGGAGTATACACACACACACACAGACACACAGACAGAAAGGCCCCCCACCGGGGTTTGAACCCAGGACCTTCTTGCTGTGAGGCAACAGTGCTAACTGTTAACCACTAACCACTATGCCACCGTACCGCCCTTTTTTGCTGGCTCCTAAGTGTGCTCCTAAGTGTGCTTAATAGTAGAAATGAAGTAGAGATACAAAATATATAAAGTAGAATTAGAAATAGAATAAAATAGAATAAATATATACAATATGAACAGGATATACACAGCTGAATTGTGCAGTTGAGATAAATCTATGAGAACAGAATGAGCTGTCCAATATATACAAGGACAAGGACGTCACTTTGTTTTGAAAAGTGGTGGGGACACTTTTCTCAGATTAAAAAAAACAACATTAGGTGGGTCTCCACATGACAAGATTACTAGTATGTTTAATCAGCCTGGGTCCCAGGGTGAGACTGAATATACTATGCAAACATAAAACAAATGGGCAGCCTCACCGCCAAAAATAAGAAATAGCCATGGAGACATGATAATGGTAATGTTTGTAAATACTGGAGTAAAATAGATCTATATTCCAATTTCCAATGGGTTAAAGAAGTTCCAAAAAACATATTTTCCATTTACAGATCAAACTATTCAAGAATGTGTGTGAATATACCCCAAATTGATATGGTAAAAAAAAAAAAAGAACAGGTTCCAATGACCGTACGCCATCATCATCATCATTAGAATGTTCAGCTCTCAAAATTCTAATCCCACATGTGAGATCGTACACCTTAGGGTCCAAGAAAGGCTCTTCCATCAGTGGGACAGAGGAGGACGGGTCGTCTCTGGGACTGGAAGGATCGGAGACAGGATTGGGAGGGACACTGCTTTAGTTTAGAGGATCAGCAGCAGCTGTGTAATCAGGCTGGGCCCTGACCCTACCTGGCCGGAAGCTCCTCTACGCCCTCCATCATGTCCCGCGTGTCACACACACCCACGGTGAGCCCCTGATGAACTGGTGGTCGCGTGCAACCTCTGTGCAGGCCTGACCTGGTGTCTGATTTAGTGAGGACATGCCTGACTGCCAGCACTGTGGGGACGACAGGAATGCTCCTTTTTCCCCCTTTTCTTCTCCATCCATCATGGTTTTATTTATACCCACTGTGATTTAGTGTTGTACTGTAGTAACTCACACAGTGCAATTACTCAAATGGTTAGATAATGAGCGCATCATAAAGATACATTACTCTGTGTCCCCAAGAGATAGTTTAGAGGTAAAGACCCCCGCCTCTGGAACCACATGTACACCTGCTGGCCTAGAATCAAATCCCACCAGAACCTTCTCTCCTGTGTCTCCACTCTGTCTCATTCTTAGCCTTATGGGGGTTTCACATAGGATGCGATTTGAGCTGCGCTTACCACTGACAAAAGCCGCCATGGCATGGCGTAAGCCATTGGAAATAATGGGTTTCAGAGCGCAGTGGCGCCATTGTCGCATTGTGTCTGAAAGGGCCTTCATCCTACTGTCAAAAAAAAAATTAAGGACACTACGCAGTGTGGGCAGCCCACTCACCTTGAAGAAGAAGAAAAAAAGCATTGTTCTGCATTTGTCATGGAAATTAACTATATACATTTATTTCCTGCTCTCGATGGGGGTCATATATTTTAAAGATTTATCAGATTTGAGAGAAGAGGAGAGGCAGCCCATGCCATGTGGCTGTCTGTGGATGGTCCGTGGACCCTGCTGAGAACACTAAGCTCCATATTGTCTCTCCTATAACAGCCTCTCCAGCCTGGGTTAGGAGTGGGGCTCCCCATCGCCGCTGCCTCTGAGGCTGATTAGTGTGGTGATGAGCGAATGAGGGCTGGGGGAGCCATGCACACACACCCCTGAAAGGGTTAAACTAGCGGTTAGGGAGGAGGCCTGTTCTATGTCCAGGATGTTGAGTGCTGTGGTGCAAGGGTGTGCTGTTACACTACATGAGGCCTCCACTGGCTCCACTTGGGCTCTGATTGGGTCTGTAAGATCACAGAAACCACTCCTCCTCCCCCCTTTCTCTCTCTCTCTCCTTCTCTCTCTCTGCACCCCCAACTCCCCCTCTCTCCCCCGAGGGGGTTCTCTCTCTCTCTCCACATCCTCCCTGCTGATTATCACCATAGCCAGAGCTGCCTCTCGCACTCCAGCTGCTGTCCACACTCAGGCTCTGGGACTGGGGCTAATTTAACCAGGCTGCATGGAGGGAGAAAACTTTCTCACACAGCCCACAGAGTCCTAACCATGATGCTACATACTGTAGTTCCTCCCAGGCTGTAGCTGTTTGCCCTCTCCAACTCCCACAGTCTACCGCCGCTGCTGCTGCTGGTCACAACAAAAAGAAATGTTTCACAAACAGTATAGAGCTGTCAGGTGAAAATCCTGTATCTTCAGTTTTGGTGATTTTCATGTTTTTCCTTGAACTGAAAGTTCACATGGTTCAAACCCCATTGTATAACTTTTAAAAATACATCAGTGTCAATCTGAAAATGAGGTTGCTTATTTTAATTCCCCAGAAGCTGACCCTTTTGGATATACAAGGTTTTCGATCCAGTATTCCTTTCCAGCAGACTTTCCCAGTGGCCCGTTGAAAGAATATCCAGAGCTACAGGATTGGAGACGGAGGTCCTTGTCCTCTTTCCTTGGACATAGTTAATCAGTGAAATGTAGATGGCGGAGATTTCCTTCATAGGGTGGGATGATCAGCCCAAACATATGGTGCAGTCTGCAGGTGTTTCCTCTGGCTTAGGGTAGAGTAAGGCTAGAGTAGCTAATAGCTGCCTCCACTGTCCAAAAGGTGACTGTCAACAGTCATCTCCGACCAACCTCACGTGCTTGTAATCAAAAGCCATATGTCTGTGCCCAGAGATGGATGGTCAAGACCCCTGCCTCTGGAACCACATGTACCGCTGCTGGCCTGGGATTGGATCCTATCATAACCTTCTCTCCTGGTACTCCCCTACTCTGTCTCCCTGCAGCCTTCCTACTCTCTCTATAAAGAACCTTCTCTCCTGTGTCCCCCCCTACTCTGTCTGCTTCTCAGCCGTCCTACTGTCTCAATAAACAACCTTCTCTCCTGTGTCTCCCCTACTCTGTCTCCCTCTCAGGCTTCCTATTGTCTCAATAAAGAACCTTCTCTCCTGTGTCTCCCCTACTCTGTCTCCCTCTCAGCCTTCATATACTGTCTCAGTAAAGAATCTTCTCCCCTATGTCTCCCTTACTCTTTCTCCCTCTCCACCTTCCTGCTGTCTCAATAAAGAACCTTCTCTCCTGTGTCTCCCCTACTCTGTCTCCCTCTCAGCCTTCCTGCTGTCTCAATGAAGAACCTTTTCTCCTGAGTCTCCCCTACTCTGTCTCCCTCTCAGCCTTCCTATACTGTCTCAGTAAATAACCTTTTTCCCAATGTTTCCCCTACTCTGTCTCACTCCCTCTCAGCCTTCCTTCGGTCTCAATGCAGAACCTTGAGAGTGGACTGCCTGTTATCCCAAAACAAGTCATATACAGCAGCTACACACTAGCTACACACACTCTACCTTTATCTTAGGTAGATGCAGGCATTTGAATAGGTTTGAAGCATGCCCTGAATTGATATTTTCCCCTGTTATGGTATTTCAAGTTTTATAATGGTGTTCACATTGTTATTTGATAAAAGGAAGACAGAATAATTCACGCAAACATTGTCATAAGACTGAGATGTGAAAATGTCTATTTGACTTTGTGAGGGTGTGAGGGGAGGGAGGACAACACAGTAATTGCAGAGTGGGACAAGTGACTTTGGAATAGGACAAAAGAGGTGGATCTCAAAGCAGGCATAAATCAGAATGCATATTTGCTTCAAGGTTTCGCAGAAAATTTTTATTTGAAATGCAGCCTGAAGGAAGTTGTATTTATGATGACACTGACTTGCACAAACCATGATTTAAAAAAAAATGGAAACATTGATTTTCAGTGTAATTAACAAGTTAATTCTCATCAGTAGACATAAGTATAATTTTACATCTGCTTTTAATCTCATGTGACAGTCAACAATTAATACAATATGCCCACGGTAAACAAAAAGTCCATATCAGCTCCTTCCTTGGGTAGATGCCAGCAACTTTCCGAGTTGCAGCCTCGACTTACTTGTGATTCGGTGCCAAACCAACATTATATGAGGGTTAGGGAGGGAGGGAGTCCTCTGTCAGTCCCCAGGTCTCTAGTGTCTCTCTGCTGGAGCTGCCCTGGGCTGGTCTATAGGACAGGGAGGACAAGCTGCTGCTCGAATCTACAATACCACTCCCCCAACATACTAAATGGCTGCATTGTGACTACAGACCTGCTATCATCTTCATGTCCAATCTTTTTTTTCCCTCCTTCGCCCAGTACATAATGACCCCAGACTATGTGACGACAGGCATTGTATCCGACCGAGCCGACCACATAGAAATTAAAGATGAAGATCTGATTCAGAGGCTGCAGCAGGTCTTTTAGCTGGCATGCTATATCCTTTCACTGGGCCCAATCGTTTCTAAGGTGTATGTGTGTGTGTGTGTATGTGTGTGTGCATGCAAATTTGTGCATGCACGCATGCATGTGTGTGTATATATGCCAGCATGTTTGGCTTGTACTGTCCAACACGAAATAGAAATGATCAATTATGCCTTTAGGCCTGTAATTTAGTAGATATCTTGCTTAATATGCAGGATTGTATGAAGGTATCCATTGTGATATATTCTCAATAATGACAATCCCTATAATTTAAGTTATTTATGGCAGCTCACAACATCAAAGACATGATCCTCAGAGAAGAGCAGATATCATGAATCTCTTTTCAAATGGACAGATAATTGCACTTGAAAGCATTAGCATTTGAATATCATGATTTCAGTGTATTCAGCATGCAACTTTGCATATAGATTCTACAAACATACAAATTATTCACAACATGGGCAAATAATTACCTCAGATGAAGCTCAGAATACTCTGGGAAAAACACACACTTTTATCTATTCATCAATCGTCTTGAAATGACAACTGTTGAAATAAACTTTGCAGTTCACGATAAAGATGATCAATAATAGTTGTAATGCTCTTTGTTCCATAGAAGCTTCCCAAAATCAGTCTTGCAGCGAACAATATGATATGTCACAGTATACCTGACAGGTATTTAGCTGCCCTTCTTTTTAGCTGTACAATCTGGCCATGGCTGGGAATCCCCCTCCCATCTTAATTATGGCAGTGCAATTTAAGAATCAAACCCCAGGAACAGTGATAGCTGGCAGTAGAGTTATGAGAAGATCTTTTTATCACTTAACTAAAGCGTTGTGAGTATAGAAGCAGCCGAACACACAGCCCATTGTGTGGAACAGTCGTAGATGGGTCTTGGAACAGTTCCTCATAGATAGGCCATAGATAGAGATGGTGTTTTTTCTTTTGAAGAAGCTCAATGATTCCCTGTTCTCCCAATGCAATGGATTACAAATTACAAACAGTTTGAGGTATATGGATTTCTATAACATATTAACAAAGTATATTAGAATGCATTACAATATTTGAAGAAAGTATGTTGGCATATAAAAAGTTACTTCATATTGGCTAAATGTATCTTTGGTTATAGGCTATGAAGTACACTCTATGATATTTTGTTGCAACATCATGACACTACCTGATATAGTATGTGAATTTGCTATTGCACTAAATGGTGTCCTGAGTACTGCATAGATACAACTTGTATAACCTTTTTAATTTTATAAATCTTTAATTTAAAAAAAAGTATTTATTTATTATTATTTTATTTTATAAATGTTTTTCCTCAGGTGGAGACTCCTTGACCATGCAGAGATCAAACAGAGAGAAGATGTAATGGCTGTGAGTATGAATTCAACACAGATCACTACAAGCAGTGTTTTCTATGAATATCCTGTAAGGCCAGACTGACCTAAGAGATAGCATCTTTGGTCTGGGAAGGCGATTAAAAAGAAATTAACTCAAATTGCAGCTAATTTTATGTTGTCTGCTATTTCTCTCTGTTTATTTTGAGCAAGGTTTCTTAGAAACTCCCACTTTTTTAATTGCTCCATATGTTTTTGTTTTTTATGGCTCTGAATTTCCACTTGGCCACTGCAATCTGTAGATGTTATCAACAGCGATGTCAGTGTGGCTATTCCTGTCTCATTTGGACTTATATACATACAACTCTGTTGCATGTATAAATAATTCACATAGGTCAAGCTTTGATCCACTTTGATAGGGCCTTTCAGATTGCCAGTAGTGGCAGGAAAACCAGTAGATTGAAAATGAGGAATGCAGCGAGGGGTGTGCTGTTTACTTGTAGTGAGGCAGCTGGTTAGCTACTCCCTCTGCTATTTTACACCCCCTCCCTCGCTTTTCAATTCCAGCCAGACCCCAGGTTCAGCTACTAACTGTGGGCTGGAATATTGTGCACTGAGGATCAATGCAGTCCTGAGTGAAATGTCAACTGTGGCCCTGCTACGTGTCAGGCTGTGAAGGAGTTGTAATGGCTATTGATCCACTGTGAGCTTAATGCAGAGCTGCCTTACCATGGTGTGAGCCAGCTGCAGCAGAGAGATATATGTATGAGATGAGCTAAAACTGAGAAAACAGACAAGAAAGAGCCTACAGTTTTCCTCTCCTTCCATCCCTCCCTCCCCTGGCTGCAGATTGATCTTCCTCTTCCTGCTGATTCTGACTGGGGCCTGTCATTATCTTACTCTGTCATTAGAGGCTCCATTGACAGCCTCTGGCCTGTCTGTGTCACTCTATTGAGACAGCAACACTTTTCCCATGCAGTGTTCCCTACATTTATTAAAATCTCTGACAGCCTCGCTGTAGCTTTCACCATAGATGGCTGAGCTTTAGAGAGAATGGCAGGGCTGTGTAATCGGAAGACAAGGTTTTGTACCTGGCTAGTAATATTTCGGAGGTGTAGACAGTGTGGTTTGGCTATCTAGATCAGAATCAGACCACCTGTGTGTGAGGGTCAGGGTAGTCTGTTGTCTAGACCAGCCTGTGGGGCCATGGGTATGTAAAGATCCCTGAAGGATGGACTACATGATTATGCCCATCTGTGAATCACATGTGCTCCAGCACTGAGTGTTTGTATCTTATTCTAGTGCTGTATTGTATATATTTTTTCCACCTTACAAGAATCCATTGTGAAATCCAAAACCAGCCATCAGGGCTTGCCTGTCAAACTGAATAAACCTGCACCGTCTGTATTTTGTAAAACCCATTTGTTGACAAGTAAAACAAAAGGATGACAAAGAATAGGTTTTGGTAAATCCAATTTGTTTAAGCACCATCAACCAAACAGATTATTTACTGTCTACTACCATGACTGTTTCCGCTCTATGCAAAGTAAAGTCACAACAGCAAATAGCCTATAAAGACATTGATTTTTGTATCCCATAGAAACAACCACAATAGTTGAATGGTTGCTGTCCCCCCCCCCCCTTTTTCCCCTTACAGTCTTTATACCACCATTTCTCATGAATATGACAATTGCTTTTGTGTTTCTCTCTGCCTGTGCTATTACCATGGTGACTTGACAACTGGGAAACATTTCTGCTGGTTGTCAGGAAGTGGCGCAGTGGGGTGCTGTGAATTGGGATTGTTGGTGGTGGTGATGGTGGTCGTGTGTGTGTGTGCGCGAGCGTGCATATGTGTGTGCATGTGTGTCTGTTTGTCTACCTATCCAAGCTAGTCCTAACAAGTGTGCATGCGTGTGTGTGCATATGCTCTCTGTACATGTGTCTATGTGCATACATGTCTGTGCAGGCACACACAAACATGCACACATACACACACAAACACACACACATACATACACACACAAACACACATACATACATACACACGAGGGATGCTGAGTATGAGAGTTAGTGGTGGGACAATAGAGGCCTTGCACGGAATGTTTGTGTAGTTCTCTTTCTTCCAGTATGGCTGCCTGTAACCATTGGTAACCACTTTCAAAAGAAAATGCTTAATTTCTGTGCAGTGGTAGAGTAGGTGAAACACTGGAAAAGCATATGACTGTTCTACTGTGACTTGTTTACTAGATCCAGTAAAAAGACACCAAATTATTATGTTTTTACTGATGTATTTCTCATATATCGACACATAGCAACCGCTGTTTTGCACATAGCAACCATTGTCTCTTCCATTGCCATGTACAAAACAATGGTTGCTATGTTACAGGCAGCCATGCTGGAAGACAGAGAACTACACAAATATTCAGTGCAAGGCCTTCTCTTAAGATAGTGGATTCATGTGGCTACTTATCATCAACACCTATGTTTTGCTTGTCAGTAACCACTGGAAAACTCAACTTTTCCCCCCATTCTGATCTCTCTGTTTGGGAGCAACAACAACAACAACAACAACAACAACAACAACAACAACAACAACAACAACAACAACAACAACAACAACAACAACAACAACAACAACAAGCACCTGCAGCCTCGTTTTAATGGAGCTGTCCTCTCTGAGTGGGTGGGTGGTGACACTGATTACCCCTGACCACTGCTCATGGAGGCTCGCTGATGAGCTTGAAAGCCTGCTGGGGTCACAAGGGTTTGACATTATTATTTTCACCGTTTTTGCAAGTTGGTGGAGATTGAATGTCCTGTGCTGCTGACTAGTTATAATTGCTTCTCATCACCCCGATTTGTTTTCACTGTATGTCGCCCAGGAGAGATCTTTCGATCTGAATAACTCAGTTGACGTTTCCATATTAATGTAATCATTCTGGAGGATTGTTGAATGTGACAGCTAACACATTTCTGAGTATTGGTGCGAGAGCTGGGGCAGAAATAGATGTGTGTTTCCTGGAAACATTGGCAGAACGAGCGGTCCCTCCTTAGGCCTTTGCACTATTTTGTCTTTCTCATATAGACCTCACAGAACCCTAGAGTTTCTACTCTCCATGCCAGGAGGAAACATCTTAAGCATGTGTGGCTTTGCCATAGTTAGAGGCTTCTGTTGTGAATTAGGAGACTGGTCATGCAATCAAAGCATCAAGTGCTTATATGAGAGTAACCATGTCTTCTACTAAGACGATGATTAATTATTATACCTGAGAAAAACAAATGATGTAGTACTACAGATGATTTGTAAATCTCCCAACTGGACCTGTCATGTAACACTATCTCTACTCGAGAGAGGCATTTATTTTAGGCTGTGTTGCATGCTACCAATTGGCAGGGAGGTGGTAAGACGAGGCGTGTGGAAAGTGCTTTGTGGTCAGTGATGGAGATGCAGGACCTGGCTCACGGGGCCGGCCATCTAAATTAAGCTGCCACTGATCCCGCAGGCGCCTCCATCCCTCCAGCTGTGACAGCAATAAATAGAACCAGGGAACTAAGTGTTTGCTGTGGCCACACGGGAGAGCAGGAGAGCGTCTGGACACAGCATGGAGTCCCCCTGTCACTGTGATCAACACTACACTTATATCAAAAGAACACATTTGCTGCCACACGAGGGGAGAAGACCTGAGATGTCACAGCAGCATCAAACAGCTACGGAGGAGATGGCTTCCCTTGGCGTCCTGCTTTCCTGTTCACAAGACTCTGCTTTGTTGGATAAAAAAAATCTGACTGAAAGGAAGCTAATATACCATGTAATTCAATCCAGAAATAAATATGTCTTATTGGGTGTAAAAGCACCTTGTTCTTTTGAATGGCTTACATCTGTGTA
>OMKL01047377.1:0-14224 GCA_900302295.1 Parasudis fraserbrunneri
CGGCGGTCATCCTCGCTGTTGGGGGCGCTGTCCACCACCTCTGGGATGCTGACCAGGAACTTGCGCTCGTCCCTGAGGACCATCATGGTCAGCTTGCCGCGGCTCTTTTCCACCAGGTGCTTTGTTTCCAGCAGGGACAGGTTCTCCGTCGTCATACCGTTGATCTGGATGAGGAGAATGTCAGTGTATCGGGTCAGTGGAAAGTCAAGCGAACATACAATATAAAACAAGTGCTTTAGTGCTTTATAGGATGACAAATCCAGCATGGCAGCTGGGCCAACTCTGCGAGGAAGCGATCGGTTGGGCGTGTGCATGCGCAAACCAACCAACCAACCCACAGAGGACAGATGGATCACTCTTTCATACTAATTATACTATATAAACAATACAATAGCAAAGATTTCATGATAGAGAAAGTAAACTTGTGTGTTAAATACTCACATAGGTTATAAAGTAAATTAACATTGAAATGGTGAAAAGCTATACTGATGAGACATTCACCATCAGTAGGAGTCTTGAGTCTCACCTTGAGTATGAGGTCTCCTTCCTGCAGTGTGCCTTCCTTAGCGGCCAGGCCAGATTCTGTCATGTGTTTAATGAAGATCTGGCTGCCCAGCTTCAGTCCGTACTCTACAACAGACACAGGCAGACAAACCCAGGAAACCAATTACATTATGGAAATGTTTATCTATTTATTTATTATTTTGGGAGGCGGTTCTGATCATTCTGAAGAAAAAAGTATAAGATCATTCCTTTGTCCAAATCAAATCCAAACTATCGCCTGTCCATCATACACTTCATATCAATTGTATTTGATTAAATGTGAATGAATACCATAATGAATTTCACTCTGAGACTTAAAACTCTTTCTGTAGTCCCGTGGTTCCTTACCATCATTGAGTTTCTTCTTGATGAGAGTGGTTTTGATGGGTTTTTCTACTATGTCCTGGTGAGGAAGCCTCTTAAACCCGGACATGAGGGGCAGTGTGTGACTGTGCCCGTTACGGTCGGGGGAGGAGCTGTGGGCGCGGGAACGGTAACGGTCCGCCTTGTCGCTGCCGTCGGAGTAACGCCGCTGTCGTCGGACCGGAGGGTCATGGTCCAGGAGGTTGGAGTGGGAAGCGGCCCGGGACGGCCGGGTGGTCGCCGGGATCTGGATCTTACGAGGACGCTTAACCGTCTGGGAAAGGAGGGGAAAGAGAAGAAGGATGGATGGATGGATGGATGGATAGATAGATAGAGAGAGAGAGAGAGAGAGAGAGAGAGAGAGGGGTGGTTTGACATCAAGGTACAGCTGGGCAGTAACATAGCAATAAACTATGCTATAATAAAGCTATGGGGTACAGTTCACAAATCGACACTAAAAAGAACTAACAAGATGAGGGCCTTTTTACAATGGAGAAAAAACGAAAATAGATATAGAGGTATTTCTGTCAATGTTCCTCCTCACTCTGTACTCACAATGTTGGCCGTCCTGCCACACGACTTGAGGTTCTGAATGGTGAAGTTGGAGTGGACGTTCTCCATAGACACTCCATTGACCATGACGATTTGATCTTTGGTGCTGTAGGGCAGAGCACCAACATCGTCAGCAAAGAATCATGATTGTGTGTGTGTGTGTGTGTGTGTGTGCGCACAACTGCGCATGTGTTTCATATGTGTTGTATGCTTTATTTTTATTTTTTTCACTCACAATTAAACAAATCTACATTTCAAGTTAGGGACATATACAGTTTTGCATTCATACAAGTGATCAACGTGTCGTATGAATTTGTGTATGGGGTCATATGCTCCTATGCGTTTCCTTACAGGTATATATTTATCTGTGTATGTAGGCCAGTGATCATGTACACAAACAGTCAAGGTCTGACCCCTAAAGTCATAAACAAATAAACAGCTGTGTCCCTTCGTGAGGTGTAACGGTGAACTCACAACAGACGTCCCATAGCTGGTCCATTTGGCAGCACGTCTGAGACTATGATGGCTGTATCCCCCGACTCTGGGTTGGGCTTGTCCCTGCCCCCGGATATAGCAAAGCCAAACCCCATCTTTGAGTCCTACCATCGGGAGAAGGGAGGGAGAGGGAGAGGGAGAAAGGGAGAGAGAGAGCGAGAGAGATACAGCAAGAAAGCGATCAAGCAAAAGCATAAGAGAAAAGGGAAAGAGAAAAAAAGATTAGGGTAGATAGTGCATGTATGGGCGACAGAGAGAGAGAGAGAGATGGGGGAGAGAAAGAGCACATTCCATCAGCATTCAGCTGTATCACATGACCCAGAGAACAGCACCTAAAGCAGCTACTGGAGAGAACAGTAGGGTGTGTCTCAGGCCACAGTCTGTTCAGAGAAACCATTCCGTCTAAAGCCCGGTCCAACTCAACCCCTATGAGTGCTCAAACAATAGCCTCCTGAAACAGAACTGAAAGAAGCACTTTGTGTGCCACACACAGTGATTGTGCGTTCCCCTTTGCGCTGAAGCAGAACATGACATACGGGAAATAAATCATGGAAGAGAAACGGCTACTTACTTTGCTCAGCGTTATCGTGTGCTGCTCCCATATAGTTAGCTCCTCCATCCCTGGTTTCTGAAAAAAACAACAGGACAACGGTTAAGATTTTGAAAACAGATAAAAGGTCACACAGCAATGTAGCACAAAGATCCAGTGATTGGAAAACATTAATAATGTCCGCTTAACAACAGCATACAGTGGTTAACAAACTGAAAACAACATCAACGTAATGTTTTCAGTCTAGACCCTTACAGTAGGAACAGCTGTGCCTTGAGCAGCTTGGCTGATCTGAGCAGGAATACTGTGTGTGTGTGTGTATGTGTGACTCAGTGCTAAGGAAGCGTGCTCTCACCCGTCTCATTCCTGTCCGACAGGTATGGGGGAGGGAGGGGCTATCTGGTGCGCATGCACACACACACACAAATACATGTCCCTTATGTACCTGCGGTGCTGGTGTCATACGACACCACAGGGCTCATTCAATGAGCTTGCAAATAGAAATGCAATCTATAGAACTGAGAGGATTCCATCTTCTGCAAGACAGACCCTTGTGTCTGCTCTAGAGGCTGTATTTCTATGTTTGAAAGTTCTGTAAACAGTATCATCTGGCCTGGGGAATTGGTGAAATGGTAGAGCATTTGTAGATAGTCAATTGCTGTCAGTTAACAGTCTTTGTTATAATGAACCGTATACTGTAAGCATTGCCAATACAATACATTGTATTTGTTTTCACTCAGCAACGTTTACCCTATATCACTTACCAACAGAAAGACAATGACACACATGCACAGTTGCTTGAGCAACATAACAATCATACTTCTGTCTCTTCGAACTAGCATTTCCTACATGCCATCTCATTTCAAATCCAAACAACATGTAGGCGGACAGGCCATATATTTCAGTGTTGGTATGAGGCCCAGACAGTGAAACTAATAAATAAACAGGTAACGCCAGTTATTCTACTCTAAAACAAAGAGTTACTTTGTTAACAAGTACTAACACAGTCAATGGTTTATTCAAGAGGGGAGAGACAGAGATGTAGGCCATACAGGAAGTAGAAGGAAGTGACATACATTTACATCAGCAAGGTAAACACCAGGAACCTTTACAACCAGGAGCTCAAAAACACAGTGTGTGACCTGGGAACAGTGAACCATCTGTTTGACCATGTTAATGATAAACTACCTGAACAAGGCAGGGGAAAGCATTCTAACTGGATTTTGTGAGAGCATGCTAAGCTATTACCGTATTTGCCAGCACAGATACAGTTTGTGATAGGCTAGGATACTATTGTTGCCATGTTGTTTTGTGACCAAAAGTGTGCGATGCAGGCCTTCAACCTCTTCTCTGATGAAGGCCAGTAGACAATAATGTGTTGGTACCATGATGTATATCCTTTTCCTCCTACAATAAAGGCTTTTTTTTTTTTTTATCCTTTATTTATCCAGGGTAATCACGTTGAGATTTCCATCTCTTTTTCAAGTAGACCCTGGCCAAGAAGTCAGCACACAGATAGTTTCACATATAGAATAACATAAAACAATCACAAACTAGAAAGGTGTGCTCAGTAGAGCGCAAATCTCCACCAGGTGGCAGCCATCCATTTCTTCTCTAGTAGCCTACATGTTAAGGCGGGGCTAAAGTGTATGGGGCAGGGCAAACATAGACCAATGAAAGTAGATCTCCCTGTCTTATTCCTATCACAATATTACACTATTACATTAGCACACGATTACACGATTACACACTATTACACTGACACAATTACACCATTACACACTATTATACTGACACTATTACACTATTACAGTATTACAAACTATTACACAATTCTACACTATGACACTATTGCACACTTTGACACAATTACACTATTACACACTGTGACACATTTACACTATTACACACCATTACACACTATTATGTTATTATACACTATTAAACTGTATTACAAACTATAACACAATTACACACAATTACACTACTACACTAGTAAGCACTATTACACTATCACACACTGTTACACACTATTACACACAAGCATGGGGGCATGGTTAACCTAGACCAATGAAAGTGGTAGGCTGTACTGAGTTCATTGACAACTCCCATAAGTTTCTACGACAAATGGTTGATGAGATATGAAAGGGGGCAGGGCTTATTGGATGGATAATGATGGAAATGAATGCACATGTTTTAATGCATAGGTATATCAATGACAGTAGGTTCAGTATGGCATGTTGTAAACAGGTGCCAGAGAGCTGATTACCATATCTGTACCATAGCTGTGTAATATCGCCCTCTTGCATTCAAAAGGTGTAACTTCATACTGAATCTACTGTATTTCAATGGACTATGACGGACATTAATTCAAATAAAATACTTGTCGGTGACCAATGTGATAAATATTCGAGAATTCACGTCATGCTGAAAACATAAGTCAATGAAAGGTCAAGTAGTAGGTTGTAAGTGGATCACATGAGAACAATAGTCCAAGATCAGCTGGAGTAACGACCTAATGAATGACTGTAAGATCAAAGAGCAAACATGACTGTTAAACAACTTAACGATTGTCTGGCAAAGGAAACAGGACAGGAAGACAACTCTGTCAATGCTGTCACAACTCCTACTTGATCAACTGATCAATATTCATACACCGATTGGTAAAAAGATTAGTCTAATGGCACATTGATGATGTAATCAATTAAACCTAATCCATCATGAAAGGACATGGTGTAAGGTGAATGTAAAAGTGAAACAAAAACAAAAAACCATGGCTAAGTATTGATCTGCAGATAACCCTTTAACAATGATGGCTGAAAGGCAGCCAGATTACATAGACAGACGACATTATGTAAATAGCAGCGATGCAATCAGTGTTCAGTCTAGGGACCCCGTTCCTGAAAATAAGCCGACACATCCAACAGACTGTTGAACAACGGTACGTAGGCTTACACACCACAGCCATACACAGCTGTATGTCAGTCACGTTCTGAAGAACGTTAGGTGGAAGAGATTTTGCATAATGTTATCAACTAGACTTATACTGCGTAACTCCCTGGTAATGTAAAATACTATTGACATTCAAGTCAAACAGTAACAGACATCAGCATACAGCAGGGAGTTAACAGGGTTCAGATTGAATGCTATGATGTAGACTCTGTTGAAGGCCTCTCAGACCTTTCCAAAGCTACTCCGTCTTTTAGGTCTCACCATGCCACTTCAGTGGAACCGTAAGCGATAGCTCGGTCATACTATCAGTCAGTATCAAGTTTAGAAGGTGACATTTTCCTTTGCCAAATGTTGATAACCATTCTCCTTCAATTTCTCAACATCTCACCTCCTGTAAAATGTCAGGTACTTTCCAGCGGGTTTTATGGTTGATGACCACAAGACCATAAATGTTTTCTATTTCTCTCTTTCCACTTACCACTTCTTCTTTGAACCTCACTTCCATTCCCCACTGGGATCTGTAAGCTCAGCAACACACCACCTGTGACCTGCTCTCCACTCAACAAACAGGCAGCTCCTTATATTCCATATGGCAACATCAAAACTGGAGCTCTCGAGAAAAATCTAAAGATTATTTCCACAGCTGTCGACCTCCAATAACTTCCAGTAAGGATCAGATGACCCTGTGTTTGTCTGGTGTCCAGCTGAAATCTGATCTTCCTGGTTTTATCAATATCTAATGTGTCTGGCCTCTCTTATAGGCAGGGAGGGGAGAAAAACACCTAACATAAACCCCACCTGATGAATACAATGCCCCTCCCCATCCTGCCTTGCCCACTCTTGCAGAAAACACTCTCTATTGCCCTTTGTTGCCAGGGATTTAAGGCGGAGCCACACTAACCACACTATATGAAACCCCCCATTCACCCACACTGAAAAGGTAAAGCACCTTAAGAGAGTGAGATGTGATAATAAGCCAGGTATGCTGCTGCATGAGTCAGGCTGGTGAATGCCACTCATTGTGGGATGATATGAGACTTAAACAAACATGACTTTGGAAATACGAGGCTCATTTGTTAGAGGGATGGACTGATTCAAATACTATCATTGACAAGAAGGTGATGCCATTTATATACAAGTCAGTTATACAAGGCACGAACAACAGACACTCCTCATATTGGTAGCCTACAACAACTGCTACAGTCAATTGCAAACTAATCAATAGAGTTTAGCTTTAAATGAACAAAGCTTCAGCCAGCATTCTCCTAGTAAACATCTGCTATTAATTAGCTTTTATGACAATAAAGCCATCACAAAGATGCAGAGAAACCATGGAGCATGGCTGAGTGATATGGAGGAAATATAAATAGGCCTGTCCTAATATTCAGAAGGACTTATCTCAATATCAAACTGGATTGCGGGGTAATGAGAAGTGTGACACTATATCAAAATGAAACTGACTTTCAACGAACATTCTCAAATATTTCAGAAATCAGACTCAAATATATCATGATTCACAACATCAAAAATCTCATGATACCAAAACACAGATAGGCCTAGATGATAAATGATAACAGTATTAGCCTATACTATATAGTATTCTATAGGCTACTACTAGTAATATACTGTACTATATAGGCTATATATCAGGGATGTCCCCCTCATTCATTAGTCGATTAATCGGTCGGTTTGGTCTTAGTCGACCAAGAGGTCTATTAGTCTTTTTTTATGCTTTGTTCCGTGCTGAATGAGTTGGCCTACATCCTGAAAAATGATAAACACATCTCTGGGAAGACATGATTGCATGTGGGAAACACAATTTTACATATTTGTTGATTAGACTAAAAATAAAGTAATCGATTAGTCGACAAAATCCATGATTAGTCAACAAATATTTTTTTAAATCGAGGACAGCCCCAACATAGGCTATATATTATATTGCCCAGCCCTACCATGGAACTTATTATAGTTAGTAGCCTATTATTAAATGAGTTTAGGAGAGAGAAAAAAGTAATTATTTATATAACCATCCACTTACAGGTACTACCAGGAGAGGTGGAGGCGGCTCCGGAGGAAGAGAGCCAAAGTGCTTCAACAGTTTGATTCGTTGCGTCAGATTCATGATGAGAACAGTGAGGTGGTCTCCTTTTGTTCAACACCTGCTGACTGAATATGAGTCACCTCTGAACTGGCTGACACACTCCCATAAAATCACATGCACACACCAAGAACATACACAGCCCAGAGCTGAACTTTGCCGAATCAGGACATGACAGTGAATGCCCTTAGTTCACATATTAGCAGGTAATGGTCACCGTTAGTCCACTCAGCTTGTCACAAAGTCCAGGTGAAAAAGCTCAAAACAAAAGATAATCTTCGAGTATAAAAACAAAAAAAATCTGCAAATTGTTCCAGTTACAAATAAGCCTCTTCCTGCTCCCAGCTGCTATGCACGCATGTCCAACATTCCGGAGCTATGCGCCATGTCCTCAATAATTCCGTCTCTGATGGGACCATAAAGTTAGTAGGGTCCACTGGCTCCCCAGTCAGTCCAGGCTGTGTGTCTGTGTGTGTGTGTGATCAGTTAGTTTAGGTAGTGGGCTTTCCCACAGAGCAACAGCAGGTCCCAAGCTGTGGACTGAGTTTAGTTCTGCCTGGTGCTATGGTTACCAAGGGAGAATGAGAACACTGGGCCGTTAATAATTGACAGGGATGTTTGCTACACCAAAGGCCTGCTTGCCCTGAGTAAAGGTTCCTCCTGGGTTCCTATACAGGCTGACACTGTGTTATGGGACCAGGAAATGGCACTGTGGCAAGAGAGAGATTACATTATATCACCTCTTCATGGTAAAAAATATTTCAGCCTATACATGGGCCATGGGCACGGGTGTGCTGCATTTTCCTCTGCCTGCCTTTTACCTGGAGTGCCATTCCTCACCATGACTATGCTTTGATACTTTTTTTTGTCCTATTTACTTTGGAAGAGGCAAGGGAGTGGCACTGAGGCCTTAGCATACTTTTAAATGGGGGTTCAATGGGGACTGATAGTACAGCATTAGTGCTTATCACTTCTTTAGCAAGAGAGGTTGTATTTTCAGTTTGGATGGTGAGAAATCCACAATCAAAAAAGAAAGAAGGAACTAGCCTTTTGCTAGTGTTTGTATTCAGCAGAGTGTCACAGCTGGCCTTTGGACGACCAGTCCACTACTGAATCATTAATAGACTTGAGAGAAATAGGGCAGAGCCCAAACTCTGAGGTATCTAGAGCACTGCAATAAATGAAAGAGCCAGAGAACAGAGCACTGGAAGCTAAGGTGTGCCCCATTACTCAACAGGTAAACAATTGAAGGCTTGAAGTTTACTCCAGCTACCAAGGCTGGGATCAATTCACTTTCAATTCAGGTTGATTTTCTTCAAAATTTAAATATTGGAAAACTTGTAGCACAGGAAGGTTGTCATATCTAACTTGGGTTATTCAACTGAGAATTGGATTACTGTTCTATTGGGCCACATCAAAAGAAAAACTTTCTGTTGACATTTTTAATGTATTGAAATGGAAAGTTACCCCTAACCTATCATCTACACAGACAGCTGTCAGAGGGAAACATGCTGCCTTCCTTAAAGGGGAATGCCACCCATTTAAAGAATTCACATGTTATTCCTGTGCCCCAGGACAGTTCAGTCATTTTTTGTGAATATGTACCACTCTTACCTAAAGCTATAAATCAAAGAGAGAACCCCTAAACTTGTGATGTCACCTGAATGTAACATATGGGGCTACTCCATAGACAATGAATGGGAGATTGCCTTGTGGGACCATACAATGCATCTGTGAGCTCTTATGAGTTTCAGACCTGTGAGCAATATTTTAATATTTAAACCTCATTTTGGTGTGAGCCCTCGAATCAACATGTTATGAATCCACAAAGTCGGTGCCCCATTTATTGTCTATGGAGAAGACACAGATTTTACATCCAGGTGACATCACAAATCCACGGGTTCCATTTCTGAGTTCTAGCTTAACTTAACTGTCCTGAGGCACAGGAATAACACATACATGTTTCAAATGGGTGTCATCCCTCTTTAAGTTGAAGTAGCTTCACTTAGGTTAGGCTAAAGCAAAAGGTTTGTAACTACTGTGCCAATTCTCTATTCTTGAGAGCATTGCTCCCATCACAAGAGAGATAAGCTTATGGCTAATGTTCCACCAAGATAACAGAATCCTACATTTAGAGGGACAAATAGCTGGCATTCTTCAGGGAACATCACTCTTGTGCGCCTCTTGTAAATTTCACTGAATTACGTGTTGTGCATCATACAATGCTGCGTGTACTTTACAAGAGGGACTGACTCGGAGTATGACATAGGCCTGGTTTTGGTCAACATGCTGTTAAACAACCTAGAAATAACTAAACATCTTCTCTTAAGTCTACAACATAGAAAGACAGTGGTTTACAGATCCCACAGAGTGATTGTAATTATACAGGGCCTGAAGATTTTGCTCACCAGAGGAATTGCTCAGGCATATACCATCAACATTGTTTACATAAAGCAAACACCCATTTTACAACCCAAGTAGATTCCTATCCCATCCTATTCACTTAGCATTAATGGACCAAACAGTGCCCTTCAGGGGAATTCTAAAGGACATCTGATGACCCCTGATAGCGATGGTCAGGACAGATTATTTTCATTAATTGTCAGTAAAATATTTAAGTAAGGTTAGTGATTTTGATACAGATCAACAGGAAGCTTCACAGAATGCCAAACCAGTCTAGATGAAAAGGGTCGACATAAATCAAGCAAGATCTCTACAAACAACACTGCAGACAGGGGAAGGAGAGACACAGCTCTTTGGGAATGCAGGGAGTCGAAACTCTTGTGAAACTTTGAGGCAGGCAGGCAGAAACCTGCATGTGTGGCAGAACCTGTAAAGTGAGGCTAAGAAATTGGGGCTTTGCAGCTGAGAGGCTCCCTCTTACAGTGTCCACACACACACACACGCACGCACGTGCGCGCGCGCACACACACACTTTTACATTTTGTCCAACTTCGCCAATTACAATCAGCCTTATCTTGCCGTAGGCCCATCAATAAAACAGTCCCCAAAGATACTGACAGAACCACAAAACGAAACGTGTTGATAGACTTTAGCTATATTCATTACCATGCTCATATTTACAATGTGCTTTTGTTTTTAAGCAAATAACAAATCAATATCATTATATACTAAAACAGGAAGTAGTCTAATTTCTTTGAATCACTTTGACAAACAATATAACTTCAACATTAAACTTCAACCGCACCATCCTTCTGAAAAAGAACAGCAAGGTGATAACTCAGCCAGCCTAGCTAACATATAGGCCACTGTAGGCTTACCTGTAAAGCTACTTCCAAAGGGCTTGTATCTTCTACCAAATCCAAATACTCGGGTACTCTTCTCGTATAGGCTAAAGACAAACGTGGACTCTTTACTAGCGTTGCCACTGCTTGAAAAGTTGCAAAAACTAGGCTACCTGAATCCAGGGAAAGAGGTGTGTCACTGGTGGTAAAGCGTCAGGTAAGTTTCTCAACGTCATCACGCAGATAGCGCCACAATCAGGAAGTGAGACCTAGCCTTTTTATATAGTTCTATGGCTTCGTTCTGTAATACTTCCATGGGCCTCGCCCTTTTTTGGTTCAGGTTTGAACCAAAACTACATGGGCAATACATGGTAGCATCAGCAAAGATGCTATACTGTATACTTTCTGAACCGCCTCTGGCATTAGTTTGAGCTTTACAGGAATAGTACTGCGAGTGCGAATGACTTCCAAAACGGAACTACAGGCAATACAGGAACGTGTATGAGGAATATTTATTATAGGCATACCATTGTGTTTAAAGCGACAACCCATCCTAAAGTAGAATTCAGGTTATTTCTATAATGCTGTACAGTTCAGTTTTGATTTATTATGAATATGAACAAGTCTCTCCAACAAGGGAGACAACATTCTAGTGATGATATCATCAAGAGATACATACTGGAGTTGCTCCATTGACAGTGAATAATGGAACTACTTCTTGCACACTATAACAGTACCCATAGTGATTTTACTGGAATATAGGTACGAGTCCGAGCTGTAAACGCTACTGTACATTAATTGAGCCCACAAAGTAGGTCACGAATTAATTGTCAATGGACCAACTCCAAAAAGTGTCACTTGATTACATCACAAATTAAATCATTGATGCCCTGGTTTCCAACTCAGGGAGACAGTTGATTTTATAGATATTGACAGAACTATACAATATAATTGGAATTGCACAATGCAAAGTCTGTTTTAGGGTGGATTTTCATCAGCATCCCCAGTAGGCTGGTCGACCCAAGTCCTATCATAAGGGCAAAACTAAGGTTTGGCCATATCATTTACAGACTACAGAGCAAAGGGAAAATATAACATAGTAGGCCTACAGTTGCTTATTTGACCAATTTAACCTATTTCCTATCTTCTGTAATCTGGTTAAACTTTACTATCTGCATCTGGAGATCTATCCCATAGAGTTATTAGAGACCTATCCTATCCAGAGTAGCCTTGTGAAAAAATTAGCTGAAACTCTCCAATGCCTACTCAATAGGTCCAGATCACACAGGATGCTTTGTGGCAGCTTCATGTGAAGACTCAAGTTGATTGCACAAATAACACTTTGGGTTGAGGACAGTGATACAGATGCATTGGGCACCTGGTAAGCATATTTCTCCCCAATTTAGAAATTCCTACAGTCCAGAAACTTGGTGAACATAAAAAACTCTCTCCCAAAGCCAGAAATCAGAGTTAAGATTATGTTAGTTATTGTACTGTTTTTGCCAACACTTGCAAGTTGTCCAAAGATTAAAGTATGGCTGAATGATAGTTGCATATGCTGCCCTAACTGGCTATTTACCTTTTTCTAGCTGACCCGAGGTAATTCGTGTTTTTGATATGTGGATCATATGCGTCATTCTTTCCTTGATGAATTCACATATCAGGACTTTATAAGCATGTCAATATTGGAGACAACTCATCCCCAACAAGGAGTGTTACCACCAGTTTCTACACCATATGCCAGTTTTATCAGCTGATAGCTATTCAACATCATAACTGCCACCTGCACTCCATTTAACCTCCATTTAACCAGTTATGTAATACTGTAACATGCCAGCACAGCCAAATGGAGCGCACCCACTGAGAGCAGCCAGGGGAGCATTCTGTGTAAATGCTTACATTTTCTGTTCCAGAAATGGGAACATTATAGAATAAAACTCATTTTGGTATAAAAACACAAACATTCCATGGGTCCATAACATCAGTCTCCCATTCACTGTCTTTGGAGCAGCTCCAGACTTTACCTGCTGACATCACAAGTTTTGAGTCTTAGCTCTCTGGTGTCTGGCCTTGGCAGAAAGTAGGTCATGTTCACAAATATTGATTTAACTTTCCTAGCCCATGGAAACAACATAATTTAATTCTTAATTTGGGTGGTGTTTCCTTTAAGACAAGGCAGGAAAGAATGTGACCATTCAATGAAGAAATGAGACTCAATCTCAGCAATCTTCAAGTTTTTATTTGTTTGTTTACAAAGTTAAGATTGCATGACGATATATTCCTTCCTTTTATGAGTAGAAAACCTTTTTAAAGAATTAGTCGAAAGGCACAATTTTTACAATATATACATTTCGATCTAAATTATAAATATATAGAAAAACAAAAGCACAACCCAGAATAAAAGTGCTGAACACAGTTGTTTTTTTATACAGAAAAAATAGGCTTTGTTTAAAAATACATACAATCAGTAGCATGTTTTTTGTTTCATTTTTTGTTAGCAATAAATTATTTGAATGTGATAACATTTATATGCAAAGGGTGGAGAAACGATGAAGATGGTTACAGTATACAAGGAGCAATTCATCAAAAGGTGTGGAACACAACAAGCTTGCAACTCTCAATCATAACCAACAAGACAACAGTAACTTGATTATGCCATTCTTAGTGCAAAATGATAAAAATGACAAAAGGCCTACACTACACTAATCAAAGTAACAGGGTTCTTTAAAAAATATATTTTTTGCAGTTTTTTATTTTTTTATTTTTATCAGAATGCAGTTCTATCCATTTCCCTCAGATGCATAAAGCGTTGCCTGTATGATCAAGTAATACACAGGGAGAGGCAAATCAACTGTATACCATTTCACATCTTGGAATGTGGCTAACGGGGGAAACTATGGTAAGGAGCTAAATAAAAGAGAAGGCCTAGATAATGGGGATAATGCAGATAACCTTGTTTTGCAATTAAAAGGGAAGAGTGATAATAAGCATCCGAGATAATGTGATGAGCTAGAGTCAGTCTAAAAAAAATCTGTCATGACATGAGGGGGGAAAAGATTTGCACAAACAATTGCACATACGAGTATAACCCAGGTGCAAATCTGCTCAAAATCTTTGTCAGCATTAACATGGATACATTTTCTAAGAACTGCAACACAATTAAAATATAAACGGCCAGACAAAATAATACGGTAATGTTCCTAAAAAGAAACAGCCATTGATCTTTGCCCTAAGAAGGCATAAACATTTAGAATCACTGACGTTTTTACAACAATGACCAAACAACAAACCCATCACATTAAGTCTCTACCATAAACAAACAAAAAATACAGCAAAAGGAGTCGCAGCACAGAATGAAGAAATAAAAAAGCAATCCAATGTATTGGTTAGTTTTACCACTGTCATAAGGGAAAATTATATAATATT
>OMKL01047399.1:0-10676 GCA_900302295.1 Parasudis fraserbrunneri
ATCTGCGCTGCTCTGCCTGTAGAGAGAGAGTCCACAGTGGACTCATACATCACTCCTTACTGGACGTGTCACAGTGACAAGCTGCCAGGAGGCTTTCCACCACACACATTCTGTGTGTTTGCAGTACTGCGGGTGTTTTGCTTTGGTTCCAGCACTAACACATGGGCTCCAGGCAGAGGCCTAGATAATATGCGGAGAAGCCGTCTGCTCGATTCCCAGTTCTCTGCATCAGACTCTGTAGGAGATCCAGCTCTGTCACAGCTCTGATGATACAACTCTGTCTCTCTGTTCCTGTCTTCATTACTGAGGCTAGTTTATGGATCTCCAGCTCCACATACTGCTGATGTAAAGACACCCAGTGTATCTATTCACTCCAAGTTGTTAAAAATCCTGTTTCTAAAGAGGGAGCCGTGATATTAGCGTTTTTTTGTGTGTGCGACAGACAGAGCGGATAATTGAGTGCTTTCTGGAAGTTAAAACACGACTGGGACTGAAATGTTAGTCAGTCAGAAGGTAGTTGGGAGAATGAGGTGGTGTGATTAATGGTCATCCTGTATTTTCAGCTCATAGTCATCAATCAACAGGCTGCTTCTGCCTGTTCTGAGGATCCCCTGTTTTGTCATCTCTCTCTCTCTCGCTCTCTCTCTCTCTCTCTCTCTCTCTCTCTCGCTCTCTTTCTCTCTCAGATGCACACACTTAAATAATAAATATACATGCATTCAGCTCACGCACAAACACAAAGAAATGCTCAATATACCCAAACAAGTCTAGCCTTCTCTTTGTTAGAAGCAAAAATTCAGAGGCCAAAACCATTGCATTCTTCCTATGACCTCGGGTAGTTGGCTAAATATTTGTTAACATGAACAACTTAACCAAAGCCAATCAAGAGGAACCAAGACCCCTGAGACGCTACATCCTGGTGTTCCGTCCCACTGTATGGAAGGCTGACTTTGCGGTCCCATAGAATGACTGTCAGAGCTTTTACGCCCAAATGAATTTTATTTCGTAGTTACAGCTCTGAACCTGAAAATGAACCCATATTACTGGAAAATCACCCTGGCTAGTGTTCACCAAGTCAGCCTCTTATTCACTGCTCAAGAAAATGTCTTGAAGCTGTACCTTTCCAAAATGTCTTGATTGTCCTGATGAAAAAAAGGAATCGATTGTCATTGATCACATGGCATGGTGACGAATGATGGTCTGGTAAGAAATAGATGCACTTCCAAATTAGGTTCGGCTAAATACTGACCAACAGACTGAATAACGAGAGAAGGTCACACATTCTTAATGCTCGCATATCTTAGTTTAGTTTATTGAGGAAAGAATTAAAAACATAACATATATGAATATGATAATAAGAAGTATCATAAAAAAAATCCACATATAAATAACAACTACAGCATTCACATTAAGCACAGTGCAATATCTAAGCCTAACAAATAACTCATTTGGGACCTGCCCAGATCTTGAATTAAACACAATACACAAACCAGATTGTATATATTCAGCTACACACATTGCATCAATCAAATCTACATATCAAATCAGTACGCTCTGTGTAGGTAAATTCATTAACTCACACATCCAGAGACATAAACTGTTTGCATCTACGTTGGACAGTGGCTTCAATCTCTGGACCTTAATATTTCTCTGTGTTTTCCCCGACTGTACATAGCGAGGGACTGGCCATATACAGGAGGGTCTATCGGCTAGGAAATTATGAGCATGATCAGCTATCAACAGAGCACATCTCTTTCCAGAATTCAAAGCCTATAACAATCACATGCATACTTTAGTTTATTTATAGTGACTTGGGTAAATAATTGTTGGAATTATTTAAAGTGCAAACCATGCTCGAATTACCAGACTTGCAGCCCTGTTACATTTTACATTGATTCAATCACCACCTTGCTTTCGGTTTGCACTTCTATGTTACATGTATTTCTGAAGTGCTGCCTGAATAGATTTAGATCTTCAATCTTTCATCTTTGATTGTAATGTAGGCTACTTGTGCATCTTTGATGCAGCGGCGGCCTAAAGATTAGAGAAGTGGGCTTGTGACCAGCGGCAAAAATCTGGGCAGTGCATGAATAACGCTCTCCTGTCCCTTAATACTAACCGCTGAAATGCCCTTGAGCAAGACACTTACTGTAACCCCCAACTGCTCCACTGGAGCTGCTCAGTGGCTAACAGTGTCAGACTGTGGTTGCACTGGGCAGCTCACAGGTATGAATGTATGTAATTGTGTATCTGTGTGAAACATACTGAAAAAGAATATCCGTACTCAGCAAATCTACCCTGGGTAAATAAAGGTTACAAATAAATAAATAAATAAATAAATAAATAAATAAATAAATAAATAAAAATAGACTGCATGCTTTCATAGGCCGACACAGGTCCTCATTGAATCGTAATACCAATCACAGTGATAGTATATTGATCTAAGTTTATTGATCTCTCTATATGAGAGCAAGCAATTCATTACTAGCTAACATTAACTACAACACAAACAAGTTTCACTGAAATCTGAAATCACCATCAATTTTGCCTTCATAGAACTTACTGTAGAAGATGTCAGACCACGGATGTCCAGAATAGCGCCAATTATTGCACTGTCCGTGACGGGAATGGAAATTTTCTTCTTACTTTTCATAAAAGCACTAGACTAACATTGGCACCTACTGCTCAGTATGCCACCTTTCACACATGCATGTTTCAACAATGAGAAGTCACTCATTCAGTCAGGGACATTGACTGTTGTAGGCTCACAATAGACTCCTATAGACTCCTCTGGAGTCTGGCAAAAACGATCCCATAAACCAAACTTTTTTGCTACGAGTATGAAACTGGTTAGAAGTAATACTTTTCATCTCAGCCAGAGGCTTATTCTACTTAATCAGTATATAAAAATTTGGGTTGACCTTAGCAAATCTTAAATCTACCTTAGATCCTTGGTATTTGCTCAAGTGGAATATGTGTGGGTGTTTCTTACAAGTGTGAAATTTGGAGAATTCTGCTAATTTTGTTAAGTCCAGCTTCAGTTGAATGACCCTCTTTTCAACAGTCACCCACTGCAGATCTTTCAATTGTGCAGGACTCACATAAGTTCTGGGACTAAGATTCAAAATCAAATTGCCTTGTTGTGTCATTAATATCCACATGCTGAAATTTTCTGACAGATACAACTTGAACCACCGCAACACCTAGCCTTGAGGTTTCCCAATGCCTAACCCCCAGGACCTACTGTACATAGACAAAAGAAACGTCAGGACATATGTTTGTATATTTGCTAATTCTCAGATTATTCTTTCAGTCTGTTGGATAACTCCAAAGTCAACCAAGGACCTTTTGTTTTTTCAACTTGGAAAGTTGTATTTAGATGCTTTGAACCTCCATGTGAACCTCCATGTGAAGTTTCCTCAGTGAGTTACAGCCATTTATTTGGACATTGCCCTGGGCATTTGTTTAGCAGTCAATGCTGAAGAGGGAAGATAGAAAATCCAAGATTTTCTTTAAATCCAAGCATGCCTTACGTTTGCCCCATATGTCATAACGACACCACTCAAGAACTGCCATAAAGCATAATCTCCAGTTTTAGATACAGTTGAAAGCTAGTCTCTATCACAAACGGTTATCTTTTTATTTTATATTTTGTAAGACATGTCTTGTGTATCATCAATGATATGTCAGGTGCTTGAGGGATCAATTATTAAATACATGACGTGAGCGTTTAGAATGTGTGACTCTCTCTCATTCCTCAATTGGTGACAAATTATGATAAAAGATTCATATACTGGAAGTGCATCTTTAAAAGAAGATACTAATGTGTCATGACAGGATGTACTATAAATATGCCTCAAGGCATATAAACAAATTAATCTACCCAAGACCTGTGATGCACAGGATTTAAAGTTGAAGATTGTACATTGTATTTCAGTATGAGAATGCTGTGATATACAGTGTCATTATGCTGATAGAGAACACAGTATGCCTTAGTACAGTGCGAAATGATGTGTGACAGAAAGAAAAAAGTCTCATAATAAGCTTCAATTTTCATTAAAGAAAATCAAAGGACTGGGAGCAGACTAAACAGTAAAACGAGTCAATGAGTGTTGGCTCTTCTGTCTTAATTTGGGCTATTACAGAGTGCCATTAGGAAGTAAATGCCACATTGATCCCCTGACAAAGTCTTCAGACAACAGAATGCAAATGAATGTGTGAGATTAAGAGAGAGGAAATGCTGTGATTACAGAGGAGAGAAATAAATGAAGAGATTAATGAACTGGTTCAGGCTGTCGCATCACTGATGCCTGTCTGGAAAAAGACAGCTTTCTCATCCCAAGATTCATTTTACAGCATAGTAACAAAAGGGTAATTCCAGGGTAGTGTCAAAGTAATTTCTAAGAAATTACCATTAGTTACCATTAGTTACCAGTAGTAGCTACTGATGTAGTTTAGCCTCTGGTTGCACATGTACAGTGTCACCTTATAGTTGTTTTATTAATCTAGTTATGCGTTTATTATTCTGTAGAATTATGTGTGGATTTGTGGATTGTGCCTTTATTTCAATATGGTACATTTGGTCCACTTAGCCTTAGAATAATCTCCAGTCTTTCTCTGCTCCTTGTGGATTATATAGTATCCATACACTTTTATCCATGTTGAGAAAATATGTATCCTATGTTGTATCAATACTGTGTATTATCAGTGAAATATTTGTTAACCTCAATAGGGCAACACAAAATATAACTGACCCACTCATTATTGCATTCACCTGTGTTTACCTTATAGATGTGGCCAGTTTCTGTGAACCTTGCCTTACCTCTTTAGGATCCCTCTCAGGTGCCGGATGAATTAAAAGATGTGCATATTTTGAGCTTTTTCAGTCATGTGGTGTTGGTGAGCGGACATTTGATTTCAGAGCAACGGAACCACTGCAACAGATTTCTCTTTTACTGCTGAATGACTACACTTCTTATTAATGATTTTACATCCAAAACAGATATGAACTAATTACTTGTAGTGAAACCAATATGTAGTCACTCACTAGTAGCCAAGTTATGCATAGCTTGTGCAACCCAGTTCAGGTCTAGGGGGGAATGTGAGCTTGTGCCACAGCCATTTCTATCAGTACAATGATATAGGTACAAGACCTAGAAATGCAACTCATAAATCTTTGCGGTTCTTTGGGAGCTGGATGTTTGTGGTCTTAGTTCGTGTACGGTTTGTCAAATGCAGTTTGTTATTCTGTTAGTCACATTCCTTATCGCTTATTGGACACTGTAGTGTGCCAACTTCTACAGTATTAAACTGTCCAACACACACACACACTCATGCACAAACACATGCACACACGCATACACGCCTCTGCTTTAAGCAATCCAAAAATGTAGATCTGCAATCTTACCAACAGAATAAATACTGTAATTACGGTATTTGCGGTCAATGCACAATGTGGTAAAACCTCCAACTGTGTGATGGCATTCTCGACCCTGCATCATGCTGGGAGTGAATCTTGTGGATTCATTGCAATCACATGCTCCATATAGGCCCAGAGGATAGACACACACACACACACACACACACACACACACACACACACACTAAGTACTTTATTTGAATCCACAGATTAAATATAAAACATACGATAAAGATGATTGTGCATCAAATATTCAAATATTTACTGACATTGTCTTCACCACACTGCCTGTCTACCCATTACAGCGGATATTGAACAAAATCTCACCAGGATCCTCAAGTCACTGACTGTCTATTGTCACAGACCCGCCCTATCAGTTTAATGAAATAGCTTGGCTCTTGGGGTAACCACGAGGCTGGCTATGGCAATATTATCAAGGCTAAATTGACTGCAGGCTATAAAACAGTGTTAGACAGACCTTACCTTGAAACCAATCTTAACCTCATTACCTGGGGAACTCCAGCCTTGAATGCAACTCACTGTCGAGCAAAAGACATATTGTTGTAGCATACTGATCAAGGAAATCCTCAGCATTCAGTTTTACGTTAAAGACACGACAATACAAGCTATATACTAAACGAGAAAAGTGGGCTCGGTAGAGTGCAAATCTCCACCAGGCAGCAGTCAGTGGGAGATGCAGGAGCCACACATTTAGTCTCTCTTTCTAACAGAGCAAACACACTCACACAACATACACAGAGATCTGTCTGTGGGAAAGAAAAAAAGCCCAACTGTGGACATGTATTCAGAATAGTGTAGTGAGAGAGACGTGATTTCTGGCCAGAGCAGCCCCCTTCTCCAGTTCCCCCTTCTCCTCAGGCTACTGGCAACTCCCCAGCTTGAGGCAGGGATTTTTCAACTTCTTAGGCCTGCTCACAATGGCCTCCAGTCAAATAGCTGGTCTGTAAGACTATGGGCATGACCAAGACTGCCAAATATCAGGACACCCGCCTACAGCCATAGCCAAGGCTTCTGACATGAGAGGTCAAGGACTGATACGTGGCCAGTATGCCCCAGGACATGTGTTCCATGTACAGGTCAAATGGACAATCTATCTCAAGGAAAAGCACTTCTCTCTCATCTTTACATTCTTGCTCCACTGCAAAAACCACGTTGTGTCACCATGAACATCACAGCAATTTGTGATTATATCTGCTCCTCAGAATGTGTTATTTTGACTTTGAGAAAGAAAGGAGAACAGAGAGTCTCTAGTATCACTCTGGGAAAAAATACAAGCTATGTTTTTGGCCAACTGAGCTGAAACCAACTGCAACACAGCCAGAAACTGCAGCCAGACTGTAGGTTACAATTATATGATTTTTGGGGGCTGTTTTGTCACCTTGAATAATGTTGCCTACTGGCCTTTTTCAATCGAACATCATAACCTATAAGACACCCAATGGCTGTAGTGGAGCAGGGCTGTTAGAGTGGAAACTCTAAGCTACGGTGTGTGTTGCACTGTTATTAAATCATTTTCAGTATTTAGAAAATACAGTATACATTTAATTAAATATATTACTTCCCACCTGTATTTTATAGTTCATTTTCATACATTTGTTGAGGGTGTGTGAATTTGTAACAAGATACATTTGATGTATTTTTGCCCATCTCTGCCTCAGAATTATATTCTATAGAAGCAATTCTAGATCAGTTTAGTAAAGCCTTCGCACAGTTCAGCATAGCCTTGTTTAAATCCAACAGCAGTAGCAAAGCATTAAAAAAAGAAAGAAAAATGGATGAAAAGTTTTTAAAAAATTAACAGATACCTTATTATTATTTGAAAACACCATTTTTCATTAACATATTACATACATTTTCATCCCTAAAAGCAAAAAAGAGGATCCTGTTTTCATTTTTGTTTTCAAGCATTGATGGCTATGCTCCATGAGAGCTGGCAACAGAAAGAGTTTGACACCTTTCTTATGTGTTTACACCAAACCTGATACGTTAGTCAGCAACTGGGTACTGGGTATAATAAAACAAAACACACCCTCACCGACCCAGATAATACACACACACACACACACACGCACATGCACACACACATGCACACGCACACACACACGCGCACACACAAAAACACACACACATTTAATACTTAAAATGTGGCATGTTCTTTAATGTGCAGTCGCAAGGACATTCTAAAATAAAATTAACTTCATTTTCATTACGGTGACACATCTGACAGTGCTCATCAATGTGCTTGTATGATCTCTCTCTCCCTCTGGAGTTGTGAAGTTGTTATTTGTTTTGAATTTACAAATTAAATTGTGGGTGATAGGTAACTTCTCTGTATGTTTACATTTCTTTGTTGCTTATAGGCTTGTGACACATGCCCCTCCCTTTTCTCTATTTAAGGTTAAATAAAACAAAGAAAATGCCTTTCAATAACTCAAGTAAGCCAACTTGAATTTTCATATCAACACATCATTGTCAAATTAATTATGATAGTGTGTATTCATTTCTGTGAAGATGTATCAGCATCGCCAAGAATCGATAAAATATTTTTCCAAAATCTTACAAGTGTTTCTAGACTTAATTGTTGGCCAGCTAGAAGCAACATAGCCTGAGACTTTCTAAAAGCTTTTTCTCTACTCCCTATCTTTGCTATTACAACTACTATAGACCTCTAAAGTGTTATCTTCATTTTGAAGAAAAAACTAGAAACCCCGGTTCCTTTTTTTTTTTTTTTTTTACACCATGATGCTAAGCTAGCTTTTTTTAATTTGATTTCTTCAGATAAACCCAGTGTAATAATTTATTTATTCCCCAAACCTCAAGACACTATTCAGTGGCCATCTTTATGAAGTTCAAACAAAACCATTCAGGATTGTATGTTGGCATTGCATCGAAGAGTTCAGTGCTTCCTACCACATAGTACTTTAGATTATTACCTTGGCGGGAGGTTGTGTTTTTGCCCTTGACGGTGTGTGTGTGTGTGTATGTGTGTGTGTGTGTGTGTGTGTGTACATTTGTGTGCACCATATCTCAAAAAAATAATTGCCGGATAGCCATGAGATTTTCTGTGCACATTCATGACCCCAAGAGGAAGAACCCTGTTGATTTAGGTGACCATGACCTTTCCTTTAGTACCACCATCAGGCCAAAATTATAGGTAATGGCCGGATTGCCATGAAATTTGCTGTGTACAGTCATTGATTTAGGTGGCCCCATGACCTTTCCTCTAGCCCCACCATCAGGCCAAAATGTTTAGTCTATCTGCAACATATCTCAACAAGTAATGGCCGGTGTTGTATTAAATATGCATCAGGGTGAAATATGGATCGGCGAGTGAAATATGGATCGTTGCCAAGGTAACACACTGTAAACAATAGGAAGTCAACTGAATAATATTACTGTTTGATCTAGCTAACTAACAGTTTCAACATTAGCCATGTTACCATTCTACCATGGTACCATGTGAGGTAAGGAAAAATATAGTTTACAAGTTTTAAGATTACAGCCTACCCTATCTGTATTTTAGTGAATTTGTCTCTGTTTGAATGGCTCATCTATCAAGATCAACCACAGGTTCACATTCATGATCCATGAGGAAGACTACTTTTGATTTTGGTGACACCATGACCTTCCCTCTAGCACCACCATCAGGCCAAAATTTCAGTTTGCCGTGACATATCTCAACAAATATTGGCCGGATTGCCAAGAAATTTGCTGTGCACAGTCATGACCCCTAGAGGAAGACAACTTTTGATTTTGGTGACCCCATGACCTTTCACCCAGCACCATCAGGCCAAAGTGATAACAAGATAGCTCGAAAAGTAATGGCTGCATGGCTATAACATTTGCTGTGCACATTCATGACTCCAAGAGGAAGAAATGTATTGATTTTGGTGACCCAATGACCTCTGCTCAAACACCATCATCAGGCCAAACATTACATTTTCAAATGAGCTTATCTCCTGACGCATTAGTCATAGAGTCAATATCGACAACTCTAAGATTGTTAGGCCTTGTCGGAGGTCTGCACTCTACTGAGTGCATTCTTCTCCTTGCACATCAATCTGGAATACCAGTGGTACAATTGCTGTGAGAGAGAAGAATGCACTTGATGCATCAAATGGAGGATATTGATATGGTACTGGCATGTCTTTTCAGTGGAAAAGTGGTTTTATCAAAATGTGTTGCTAAACAGCATCAATTACTTTCACAGCAGGCTCATTGTTAGGTTGTGTTCAGGTCAACTTAAGAAATGAAACTACTCAGTCATGATGGTAGGATGCCAATGGTGATGTTGGGGGATAGTAGACAAACTACAAAGATGTTAATGTGTTTTCAGGAATGCCACCCATTCCCATGTTATTCCTGAGCCCAGTTCAGTCATTTTGTTAACATGCACCACTCTCTCATAAAGCTAGGTATGTCCCTTCTGTAACATACCTGAGACTGTAACACAGTACATATGTTTGTTCAATCTAATCATGTTGCACCTACAGTTTGTTTGATGTGTTGAATGTGCTCTGTGAAAAGTTAGGGAGGTCCTCTCTGTGGGGCCGTACATTTTGGGGTCTATGTGCTTAATCAGAAGGAAGGCAAAGTGTGTACTGCTTAAGTTTTTGTTTGGTCAGGCTAAATTGGCCACATGACTTAGTAGGAGGAACAAGGTGAGAGGGAGTGAGCCTCTTGGGGGGTTGTATATGTATGTAACAATGATCAAGTTGGTGTGGTTTACTGTATTTATGTGTATGTAACAGTGAATGGCTGGGGGGATGGGCTGGATGGGGTTTTATTTAAGTGTTTTAGGGGTGGGGTGGAGGGTATGCAGGCGTTTTGGTGAATGGAGGTTGTGGACTGGGTGTGCTGTTTTTATTTAGTTAGATGTTTCATTAAAGAACATCAAAAGGCTTTACATTTCCTAAAGCTAGGAATTAGACAAAAAAAATGTATTTGTCACAAAGGATGTAAAATCTGAGGCTGCTTTGTCTATGATGAATGGGGCACTAACTTTGTGGGCCCATGAAATGTTTTTGTTTTAAGAAGCTTTAAATTCTGCTTCAGACTTGTTTGCAATACTAGAATATAAACTTATTTTGGCTGAGAACTCACATCTCTTTTTTATGGGTCCACCCACAGCCAGTGGCATAGCAGAGATGAATATTCATGAATATTGAGTGAACGTGGTTCAAGGCCACAGGAACAGTGTTGGGGTCATTAAAAAAAAAAAAAAAAAAAAAAAATA
>OMKL01047399.1:11423-26724 GCA_900302295.1 Parasudis fraserbrunneri
TCTCTCTCTCTCTCTCTCTCTCTCCCCCTCTCTCTCTCTCTCTCTCTCTCTCTCTCTATCATATCCTCTCAGGATTGAACAAGCAGCAAACTAAACTAAGGCTCATAATGATTCATCAATATTTATTTGAATCCACAAGAAAAGAAAAGGGAATGATAATCTGATTACATCCAATTTTACATCCAATGTTGTGATTACAGAAAATGGAACTGTAATGCTTTACATTACTTCATTACAGTAGGAAGTAATGTGGGATTACTTTGTTTCACGCTACCCACAATAATACTGTACAAGAATAACATCTTGAATTCTTAGAATGGATTCCATTTTAAATTTTGAAATGATAGTTGTTGAGTTTATGCCCTTTTGTTCCTATTCAGTGAAGCAGAATCATGAGATAAGAGTCATTCTTTATTGGTTTTGATATCGAGGGCTTGGAGCCAAAGGGGCATAAGTGTGTTATATCAGATTTTACAAGAGAGCCAAAACACATTTTGTCTTAAGTTCTGTTATAATGCTCTACCCACAATACTTTGTCCAGTGCCAAAAGGCCGTAATAGAATGCTCATGCAAAAGGGCATAATAGAATGCTTAAGTGTTGTTAGAATGCTCTACCCACAATGCTTTGTTCAGTGCCAAATGGTGCCCACTTACTCTTATGCCTTTCCATTTTCTTTTAATTACAACCTATGGGTCATCATGTCCTTTTGGCAATGAAAAGATCTTACTGAGAGCTCTCATTTGATATATGATACTCATATCCGCCCAACATGGAAAACCCTCGATATATAATTGGCCACTTGCTTGTGGTCAATCATATGTTTATGATGGTACCACTCAAGCAAAATTACCTAGAATCCATGCCTGATAGTTTGTGCTTTCATCACAAATACGTTTCATAACGTATTCCATAAGTTTAATAACAGTTTACAGTGAAGAGGATTAATTTCACTCTCAACTTGGAACACCCATTAAAATTGAGGAGAACATACTTATATAACGTATATACTTAACTATAAATGTCATGCTTTTAGGAGAAAAAATCAATTGTATTTCCAGATATGAGATATTTTTTATGAGGAAAAAGCTGTGATGACCTCTTAGTCTTCACCTCCTCAAATTGTAGGCTAGCTCTTGATTCTATTGGACAGAGACAACGACTGTAGAGGGATATCACATCACATCACATATTGAATCAGATCATATCCCACCCAGTATGAGAGATAAATGGTGGGCTGGCTTATTAGTTCTAATTATATCAATCATCAACCCGGATCTGAGATGGCATGTTCCACCCCGCTGGGAGCATTTATGCTCCTGTATTCATCGGAGACACATTGGAATTCAAAGCACATGGAGCGTAAACTCAATTTACCCCTCCCGTATCCCCTGTGAGAATGTCCTTTAGTTTTGCTGAGGAGAGTGCGAGTCTCTATCTCTTACACAGGCTGCAGACGTGCATTAAATCAGCTGTAAGCTCCATGCTATCTTTTCCCTCTTTCCTCTTCTTCCTCCTCTGCACTCGGTTGCACCAGCTATGTGTAAGTCTTCTCTTAAGTTAAGGTGTAATGTCCACACTAGAGGCTTTGTAGCCACTACTTGGTTTGTAACTAAATACATTTGTTTGCGATTACGAAGAAAAGTGACCAATCAAAGATCAAAGATAGAGTTCCATCATCATGGCATTAGCTCGCTGGCTGGCATGAGCCACTTGGCATTGTAGCACATCATTCTAAGCTAGATCAATATTGAAATATCATATCAATAAATTAAATCTCTACTGCATTACTGTGTTGCAAAATGGCATACCATAAATAAATAAAAAATTATGCTGTATGGCAGAAAGAATGTCGTTCACCATTAGTAAGTAGGGCATGTGTAACTTAGTTGTTACTTACAGTTACAGTGTAACTTATCTCCATGGTGCAACTGCTTTTATGTTAATAAATATAACTAGGCTACGCTTGAACTTGCACACAGCTGGTGAAACAGGCTGCTGCACTTTAACAACTTACATTTTATGTGACATCATCTACATTTTAATTTGTCAGTTACATTTTCAGTAACAGAATTGTTTTTGTATCTCTGCACACTGTGCATCCCAAGTTTCCATCTAGAGCAATAGCCATGGGTTGGCTTTCATCCATTCTCTCCACTGGTCCAGTTAGCTGGGAGAGAGGGGCAGATGAGGTTAACATAATCATTGGCCTCTTCCTTTGTCAAGCCATTACCACCAGCTCCAGCTTCTTCTATCAGCCTGTCCTGTGTTGCTGCCCCGGACGTTGGCAGGTCTGTGCTGGCAGCAGTCCCAGCAGGTGGAATGTCAGTGTCAGTTGTCATCACGTTAACATTTGTGGTAGATGCCTTGGGCGCTCTTTGCTCTTCACAGTCGATTGGCTTCGATTTTTTGGTAAATCAAATTGTGCAAGTAAGCTTCCTTGTTTTCTTTTTTACATTACTGTATGCTTGCTGATAATGGCTGTGACAAAGCTGGCCATACCTTGTGCACTAAAGGCTTTAAAACACAATGAGAAGCATCTCTACAAAAATATACTATTTATTGTCCATAAAAACAAGTTACAAACACCTCTGTTGGCTGCCTTCACAACAATGTTACTATGTACTCGCTTCATACCCAGATAGCCCAAAGTGTAATTCTGGCAAATGCCAGAAGGGCAGGTCCACTTTTGGATCATCACCATAAACACCTACTAAACATAGTGGGGCACATCTTGCCTATTTAAATTGTTAGAGTGTAAAGAGTGTAAGGGTTTGAGACAATATGTACCTCTAGGAATGTCATTCCCAAGCTCGGTTATATGTCAATGGTTGCTGTACCAAGATTAAATGTTAATACAATCAGTTGAATGTATGTACTGTATAGCTTTGATCAAATATTTTCAAATATTTAAAACACAAATTTGAAAAAAAAATAACACCAAAACACCACCTCACCAAGACCTTCAAGAACACACTGAAAAAATTAATACAATATTTCAATGATTTTTTATCTTGAGAACATCCTGCTCAGGGGTCTAAAGCTCCATGTGGCTGTACGTCTCCGAGAGATCACACTAAGGCATTTTCGACAGGGATGTGAAACTGTTACGTTGGTGTTGCCCAAGCACTGCTAAGAGCACTCACATCATCTTTCTAATCACATGCATACCAGATTTCCAAGCATGCTCTAATTATGATAATGCAATAAAGTATAATTTGTGGTAATGTACTGTAGTTCTGTACAGCTTTTTGAGTTAACATTGCATCTATCATTAATGAAATTCAAAGTCAAAAAATGTCTGTGTGCAGTGTATCAATGCTTGATCCTCTGTTTATCAGCATGGAGCAATACAATGTCTATATAGTGAAATTTAATTTCTAATTTAATTCACAGTAAATGAAAATGTTGGTTTACTGTAAAGACATTTTATCCCATGTCCAGTGAACTAGCTTGACTCACTTGGTACCATTAGAATCCCTGGAGTGTCTACTTAAATCTTTCACTCTTGCTTTGACATAGCGCCCTCTATAGCCTTTTAAACGAGTGTGGCTAATTGCAGGCAACATTCTGCTTTAAGCCATATACCGGTAGTGCTGCCCCCTATGTAGGTGATAAAAATAAAAGTGTCTCCCAAATTCCTGTCCCAGATGGATTTGAGGTACACTAAATTGTGTGTGTGTGTGTGTGTGTGTGTGTACATGTCTGCGTGTGTACGTGTCTGCATGCGTGTGTGTGTGTGTGTGTGTGTGTGTGTGTGCGCGCGCACAAACGCATGAGTACACATGCGTGTGTACGTGTGTGTGTGTGTGTGCTTGGCATCATGCATACATGTGTGTAGGAAGTTCCACTGTGTCTTGGTTTTAGGTTACTAGGCCTCTCTTGTGTGCCAGTCCGTCATTCCCTCAGCCTGGCTCCAGGAGTCTGGCTGTCTGCTCCTTAAATAGAGCTGACCTCAGTTCAGTCTCTGAGGCTGCTTCTGTCTTTAACTCAGCACAGGATCTGGCAGGGTTGATGCTAGATCGCACGGGGTCATCTGTGTTTTATTTGGGGTCGTCAGTTTTTGGCCAAGCTGCAAAGCCGCAAATCGTCATAATTTTAACCTTAAAAGTTGTATATAAACCTATCCCTAACCCTAACCCTAACCTTAACCACTCCCACTACCTAAAAATGTAAAAAAAAATTATTTCGGCCCATGGGATCTAGCATCTACCATCTGGCAGGGGATGCACCTCAGGTGGCATTAAGTTTTGGGAGTTATTTTGTGTTCTTAAAGGAGCAGTTCACTTTATTTAAAAAGCTTTTCTGATTTGTCACAAACTGGGAGTCATTTCAATCCATCCAAAAAACACTAGGTTTTGGTTTTTGAGTTATTGGAAGTAGAAATAATTCGTATGTATTAGCATTGCTAGGAATAGGGTTTAGTATGCCACCAAATTGTGTGCCCCTGAATGAAAATGTCTTTGACAACACATAGAAATGCACACCCCATGTAAAACGCTCTGTAAGTAATCTGGTTAATTGTTATTTATTATAAAACTGTCCCATCGTCCCACCAAAAGTCTGTCCCATCGGCGATACAGCTGACATTACTGTCTTTCGGGGGCTGAAATTCTCTTAGAAATTCTAAGAGAAAAGAAAATCTGCTCCAACATTAAAAAAAAGAAAAAAGAAAAGTAAAACATAAATAAATAAATAAATCTATATGGCCATTTACAATGGGATTTATTGATGTCCATACAAATATGTGATTTAGTATTTTTGCAAATTTTCTACATAACCGAGCCTCAGTATTTTCTGAACTGACCGGTTCACCAAAACATATTAAATGTTTTAATGTGTTAATTGCATGATAGGCATAGCAAAACGCATCTGTAGGGGCTGCAATAATGAAGAAATATGATAAAATGGTTAGGGGAATCGTAAGTACTTAACAGCCACAGGAATCTTCAAGATCGATTTTGTGAATACATTTCTTCTCTGAGTCTGATGTGACGATAGCTTGTGGCACTGGGTTTTGGTGTTTGAGTTACTGGAAGTAGAAATTGTTGGCATTTATTAAAAAAATAAATGCCAACAAAAAAAAATTATGATTTTAATTGTTCATAACCTTTTCTTTTTTTAAGAGAAATGTCGATCAAACAATCACAGTCAAGGAACAATAACAGAGTGAAGATTAACAGTACAATGGTGGGGTATAGAAGGTAAATGGAGATACTGAGGTCATACATTGTTGATATAGAATATGAATTCTATTTGATCTGTATATATTGAATAGGTGTAATATAATCGCCTACCCAGTGTAATGGCAAAGAGGTTGACAGATGTTGACATTTCATATAAAGATATCAAAGCCTAAGATAGTGTAAATATGCAATCATACACAGATCATACAACCAATGGAATAATGGAAATGGTGTTTAACATTCTTGTTGGATTACTTAGATTCAAACCAACAGACAGACACATGTCTTTTTAAAAGGGGAAACAGATACATTTAGTTTATAAGGCAGATAATGCACCAACCGGCAAAGAAAATAGTGAGGGAAACCAACCAAATGGAAATACTGCGATGTTAATGACACGGGCAAACAGATAAACAAACAGGTCCAGGACTAGGGCATGCAGTTCCTTAGGGCCAGGGCACTGACTTTTTTGTGTCAAGGTATATACTCAATGTGCATGTGCACACATGCGGGCGAACACACACACACACACACACACACACACACACACACACACACACACACACACACACACACACACACACACACACACACACACGCACGCACACATTACTAACCCTAATCCTGACCCAACCCTGACACTAAAATAGCTCATCACACAAAATTAGGACGTCAAACATGTCCTCATTTTGTCCCCAAACCAGGACATGTGTGTGTTCTCAAAGTGTGTGTGACTGTTAGCCACAACAGTGTTCCAGCTTGCTAGCACATATGTGGGCCACAGAAAATGTCATACGTTTCCCTGTGCACTTACGAGTTTGCTCCTGTTTGCTCAAACATGTAATCACACACCCAGCACACCTACTTGATGGTTGTAGTATATATAGACTGGTAAGAAATGTGGTAAGAAAACTCGCCCCAACTTTGTAAAAATCCATTTCAAATGAATAAATTACTTTGTAGTGAAAAGTTCAATGTCTACACTTCAGTGTTCTGCTTCCATGCTCTCCTTTTGTCATAGAAAATGGACCATGGAAATCTGTACCACGGAAATGACCATTCACTTCACACTATTATTATTACTATAATAGTAATAATAATAATAATTGTTGTTGTTGTTGTTGTTGTTGTTGTTGTTGTTGTTGTTGTTGTTATTATCACATTCACAAACATCATTACCCTTGGCTAAGAACACAGTTATGATTGATTATTTTTAAGCGGTAAGGAATCTGCAATCTGTAAGGAAGCTAGCCTGAGTTTTGCACCGGCATGGTCCTTTCCATGGCTGCGTGTCTGATGAAAGAAGGCGAGCATGGAAGTAGAACATGAAAGTGCAGAGATTGAACTTTTCTCTATACATGAAGGTACAGTAGTGAGGTGCACAGGTGAAGTAGCCTATGTTGTACCAAATTTTTAAGGTAAGAATTGCCAATATGGGAAGTGTAATGGAAAAGTATAACGAGTAGTGTAATGAATTACTGCTCCCAGGGAGTAATAAGTCAAGTAATAATTACATTTGAAAAGAGTAACGAGGAATATATTGCTTGTGTAACAAGCCCAACACTGGTAGTGGATAGAAAGAAAGATTGTTTCCGAAAAGGAAGTGTTAGGTATATAGGCTTCAATGGGCTGGCCCTGACTGGAAGATGAAGGTTGAGGTTGAGAAGTTATTCTTGAGGTGAAGTTGTCAGGTCCATCTGAAACAGACCAAGTTAAGTCCAAGGACATTCACCTTGCTTGTGGGAATGAAAGAAAGTCCAACTGGCCCAAACAATGAGAAGGGCCTGGTGTTTCTCCATCACTGAATTCACTTGACTCACTAACTGAAGAACTAAAATTTAAAGAAATTCTCTTGTCATGTATTTTCTTCTTTGACAGTAAAACAAATGCATATTTTAGCATATAGGGTGTTAACTGCTAGCTCTACCATTAGGCCATGTCAGCTATAGCTAACTTGTAGATGAGAAGTTTGAGGTAAAAACATTTAAAGGAGACAAATGGCATTTGTAGAAATATATTAGGCCTTACTAGCATAAATAGAATGATTTTACAATTTGGATAAGTAATGTATCATCATTTGGAGCAATATGCTCTCAAGGGGAACTTTTGCCCCATGGTAGGGGACTTTAAAATACTGTTAATGTTACTAAATGTATTTATGTATACCCACTATGTGTATTTCCCCCCATCCTTGCTTATTTTGTGTCCTGAAGGGGGGCTTTTAGCCCTGTGGCACCCTACATACAAAGGCAAAAGATGAGACTCAATGACTCATCTTTTCATAAAAAATGACATTATGTTCATAATCAGGCTCCGAGCAAATAACGAAATATTCTTTAAATAAATAAATGAAATTCTCTCAAAATAAAGTGCAATCAATATTTCATCCCACTATTACATACAAATGCAATGATTGAAATGAATGGCAAAATCTCCATGAATCCATACAGGCTATGACTAAGTCATCTACTTGGGTATGTCGTGACAAGGTGGCCTAGTCTATAAATTATTTGCACCTATTCAGTTCAATTCCCCCTCTAAGAGTCCCTTTGTATAATGTGGAATCACTATCTTCACTTCTTGCAGACTTCACTAGCAACACAGGGAAGAAAGTCACTTTGTGGCGTGAACTGCAGACAGAAAGATCACAGAAAACTTCTTAGGACAAAAGAAGCATAGGAACCATATCTAACGATAACCATATTCTATTTTTTCAGTGCATGCACGGTGATGATTTATTTCTTCTTGAGGGCTTTAGAAAAGTCTGATTTAGATAGTCACAAAAGGGATCAAAATGATTACAAACAGCATAATAATCACAGTGGAGAGAGATAGGAAAGTAATCTGTGGTGGGAGACAGTATAAGAGAGAGGGATGCTGACATGGGAAATAGGTTGAGGAATGGAGTCAGACCAAGGGCTTCATGATTATATGTTATGCACCACAGTCCACCCAAGCATAGAAAAAAAAAGAGTATTATGTATCAGAGGACTTTGTTTATTAATGAATGTATTCCTACATTCACAGATGATTTGGGATCCAGTGCAAGGCTTAATTACATTTTAGCTGTGTTACTTGCCACCTCTCAAGGTGCTGCTCAGCAATTAAAAGAAGAGGTGACTTTAAAACTGCCCCCAAAGGTACTGTAGTAGCTTTCAACATTCAGCAGTTGTAATCATAACATTCTTTAGATTCATTAGTGACATGATTTTTAAGACTCACAGAGGAACATGTAATGGGAATTTCACAAACAGATTAAAAGATTATTCCAGAAAATCAAGCCTCTCAATTGTTGTAAGAGCTTACATCTTCACCAAAAATCAAACTGGAATTTTGTGTATATATGCTGGCAGATAGCACACCACTATGGCATAGTTATGTCACCAGGAATAAAGTCCAGGGAGAAGGAGGCAGGCAGAGCCGGAAGCTGGGTTTTTGTTATGGAGCAGACACAACAAAGACATCTGCTGCAAAGGAGTAACTATACCTGTTTAACCCCACTGATGAGTTTCCATGTAATCTACCCAGCTCAAGGCCAGATGCACTAACATGGACACAAATGTCACTCAGTAGGCCGTTAAACTTAAATCTCACCATGCTAATTGCAACTAAATGTAAAATAATCTATAGTGAGATCAGAATCATCACCTTTCGAGGGGAGAACAGACAACTGATATGGAGGCCTAATACATTTTAGATGGTGTAAATTCTAATACTGCTGGCTGTTAGCAGAAGCTTTTACAGCTGTTACACCCAGCATTAAATCCCAATAAGTTCCCTGGTCTAAATTACTTGTGACACTAACTGTTCCAAATACTCTGCAACAGTACATGAACAGTCCTGGAGTCCTGGCCCTTTAAAGTGGCTGCAGAGGACTAACAGCATATGGCAGCGAGGTCACAGAGGGAGACCAACCTCTCATGGCTTCAGCAGTTCATAATTAACACATCTCCGCCTGGTACACACTCTCTCCTCTTCTACGCCATCAGACCACAAGGCTTATAAAAGCTCAGGAGGGCTTTGGCAGATCAAAGCTTGTGGAAGGAGGCTCCCTCAGACTGAAAGATATCAACCCAATTACCTTTTAATATCCACTCTACACATGTCATCAATTAGAAGAGTCTGGAATCGCTCCTGGTATAGAGAAAAAAGAAAAAAAGAAAAGAGGCTGTGTGTGCCGGATGCTGCGTTATTAGTGGGGAGAGCATTTTGCATTTCATTATATTTAAGTGTATTCAACTGATTTCACATAATTATGTAATCACTGATGCTGTTATGGTACATGCAATAACTGCACACTTTTTCCATCTGTGAATCCATACCTCTGACCATGTGATTATATACTGCTTATATACTGCAGCAGCTCAGGATGAGTTTGCACTTCCAGACCCAAACCGAAAGGATCTCTTGTCATTCTAGGCATTCTGCCATCAGAAAACAAATTGTTTTCCATTTCCATCCAGCAATGGATAATAGCAATGGTCAGGTCAGAAATTATACACTGCAAATGACTAGATGTGTGTAAAGAAAACTAAAAAGGATAGGGATAACTATAACCATAGGGTGAACTGGGAAATGTAACAAGCCACAGCAATAGACAACAGGGGAGAAGAGCAGTTGAGGAGCTGAGGAAGGACAAATGTTGTTTAAGAAGTCATTTCATATGTCCACGTTCTACATTGACAGTGTGTGTGTGTGTGTGTGTGTGTGTGTGTGTGTGATCTGGGATGATTACATATAACAGGCATCTCTGTCTCTGAGGAGCTAATCCCACATGAAGTCCTCCATTCTCCCTACACCCTCCTGCAATGAGTCTCTTGGGAAGAGGAAATCACTCAGGCTGCTACAGATGTGGCAGTGTGGGATCTGTGTGTGAGAAATGGATTTTGAATATTTGGATCAGAGGAAGCTTATGAGGGCAGCAGTGCCTGATAACACTGTCAGTAAGGTAATGACCCATGACAAATTCTTCTACCACAGACCGGGAAGCCACAGATGCAGAGAAATGAAAACTTTTTGGCTTATTCCGGGAGCTTGTAAAACCCAACAGTCATCAGTGCTGACTTAGGTCTGATGACGTCCAGACCACACAGACAGACTGACTGTCTCTGTCAGAACCATGTGGTGCCAAACGACCAATGCCAAGCCAGCACCCCCAGAGGTGATCTGTAAAATCTAACAGAAATATTCTCAGGAACCAAATCTGCATTGTTTTTTTGTTCATCCTCCCATGCCGACTCACATGTATACCTCTATTGTGATCTTCCAATGTTACAAATTTCACTCAAAAGACACAAGTATCTCACCTGTCTATCAACTGATTAATTAAACTATTAACTGTCCTTTAGGGGAGAGCAGCATCTCAGTGATGTTGTACACATCACCAAGGGCCATCGGATTAATGGTCATTATTAGGACTGATGATTAAAAACCCTGCAATGGATACTTTTCTATCTCCACTCTGAATGGGATCTGCAAGGCATAGAGGAGGAGCTACCTAAGGGCGTTTCACACCTAATTTGTTTTGTTCTGATTCAGGGGCTAAAATGATACAATTGTTGCATTTGTGTTCATATGGCAATATTCAAAAGCAGTCCAAAGTTGTAACAAATAAACAAATGCCATGCGAGCACAAACTGTTGTCTCATTGGTCAGAAATCTTACCGGAAGGATTCACATCAGGTTTCCCCCAACGTTATTGAGTAAATTCAATACATGGAGTATGCATGTTTTTCATTAGTTGCTGTAAATTTACTTCAGAGGGAGATAATGTTTCCTCTTCTTTGTTTTCCAGGAATAAATATCAGCAGTGCGTGTGGCTAATTTGTTTCATTGCATTATACCAGTGTCCATTAAATTAACAAAATAAGAGAAGAACATGGAAGTAAACGTTTTAATTACAGATGGACTTATAAAAGTGGATTTTTACAAAGCTGGGGTGAGTTTTCCTTTTTTGCGTTTCTTACAAGACTAGCTATATAACAATCAAGTAGGTGTGCTTGGTGTGTGATTACATGTTACGAGTTTCAGCAAATATGATTAAACTCGTAAGTGCACAGGGAAATTGCATGACATTATCTGTGGCCCAGATAAATGTTAGCAAGCTGGGACACTTTTGCGGCTAAACTGCGACTAGAAAACAACGTGATGGGCTCTGATGGGTGAATATCACCACATCCACACACATGAATTGTTTCGGTCAGTTGGATCGATTACGTTTTCACTGCAAACAAACCGCTCCAGGGTTTGAATGGGAGCGAGAAGAGACCACCCATTCTTGGAGATCTCGGCTTGCTTGTTTTGATCTGCATCCGAGTGCGATTGCTGTGTTCACATATGCCTAAACGAACTGATCCAAGGGGGGAAAATGCTCCCTGTATCGGAATAACTGCTCCAAACGATCCAGGTTTGAATACACCCTAAGATTTGATTAATGACCAGTAGAAATATTAAAGCTTTATCTCTGATTTCTCTCAGCAGGTATCATGAAAAGTATTGATAAAAGGAGAGGGGAGTAGATATTTACATCAAGACTCAGATGAAATCTAAAAAATAAAAATAAAAAATTGTAACACTAATGGAAGCAATCATTGGTAGGATGGGGCTCCAAACCCATAACTGACCCTTTGTAAACTTCATTCCACCCTCTTTATACTGTTGCCTACTCTGACATTGACTATTCAAGTAGCGTTAACTCAAACAAATCAACTAAGTCAAGTCATTAAATGCTAAGGCCTTAAAGGATCATACCAGTCTTTTTCTTCTTGCCTTGATACAAAAATCAAGTCACCACATTTTACAAAAATGCCATGTTGCTAACATCTTATGTGTCAATTGTTTTCTTTTGCCATTGCGATATAATATAGTATCTGAGGAAGAACTCATTTTTCCTTTTTAGACACCGTATTAAAACACAATAGAGCAACTTTTCAGGGGAATAAGCAAAAACCTTTCAGGAAAACAAATGCACCTCAGATGTTTGCATCGGATTTTAGTCAGATGTGGTGACTTTCATGGATGTAGGTGGTCTTAAGAAACATTTTCATATACAATGGAAGCCTACAACATACCAATGCAAAGAAAAAGGCGATTTGGGCAGGTGACAGACAGTGGCCTCAGTTGGACAGATTTACGCACGGGTGTCAAGCTTGCCTCTCCAGCTGATCACCCTGGAGTCGGTACTAACAGGTGAATGACAGCAGATCTTAAATAGAATGCTGTGATGTAAATGTCTCATGCATTGTTAATGTTAGTAACAGTTTTTATTTTTCATATCGACCACATCATGAAAGACACAAGAAGCAAACTATATTAGAAGAAATATCAAGATAGACCAAGGCCACTGATACTAAATAATAGGCATACATTTCAATTATATAATGAATTCCATAGGGATATGCATACATAATAGCACCAAACCAGACAATATGGAAAATGGTTACGAGAAGCACTGGACTTACCCCACCTTTTGTCATGAGTCTATATCGCACTTATCATTTATCATTTATATATCATTTATATCGTCAAAATGAACTTAAGTTGAAAGTCTGAATACGACTATGTTGAGAAACGTCTCCAAACCCCTCCCCAGGTGGTCATGAGTGACTTAATTCCAAGGATAGGTCCGAGGTCTGAATGGGGTGTGGTGTACTCCATGCTGCGCACACTTATCTCAAGTCTGAATCGGGCCCTTAATCACCTTACACATCCACAACACAAAATGCTGAAGTACCACTTAAACTTGAGGTTCTTTGAGGTTTCACACAAGGACTTAGAGCTGAAAGACATGGAAAGCGGAGTGGATCCTGAACGGCACTCACTTCACTTCGGTGCCCTTGTTAATGGGTGCTGCTGCACACACCGGGTTAGGGATAAAATCTGCATCAAGGCTATTTTCTCAGCGAGCTGGATGCAGACTCCATAGAAATACACTGGGAGATTCACTTGAAGCGACCCCACAATACATTCAGAAACCATGTCTCTCATGCCTCTCATGCCATGCTACACCCGCTTCCAGTCTGTTTCAGGGGTTACTCTCCATGCAGCAAGCAACTCCTGGCACATATAAATGTTACTGTCAGAATCAATTTGCAATTCATGACATTGACTTAAGGCAGCTATAAGGAGAATTTTCAACAAAACATTTTATGAAAGAATGTTGGTTGTGATACCTTTGTATAATTACAGTAAACAGTATCCAAAGCACTTTACAACTTATGCCTGACATTCACCCATTCACTCACACATTCACACACCGACAGCGGAGGCAACCATGCAAGGTGCCAACCTGCTCGTTGGGAGCAGTTAGGGGTTAAGTGTCTCGCTCAAGCACACTTCGACACGCTGCCAGGAGGAGCCGGGAATCGAACCAGGAACCTTCAGATTACCAGATGACGGCTCTACCTCCTAAGCTACTGTCGCCCACAGTGATAAGACCACAGGATAACACCACATTTCCCATAAACCCTGTTGCTTCTTGTTTTGCTGTTAGCTTTCACCCCACAGCATAGGAAATGTTTTGATGGCTTTAGGAGAAGCTTGGAAGCCTTGCTAATGGTGAATGTAGAGTTATTTTTGTTGATAAAGCAAGTTTTGTTTGGAAAGGCTTCCTTTGCGCCACAATTCCTTTAGCAGAACTCTCATGGATCCAACCCAAAACACACAATATCAATAGAAAATAAAGGATATTGATGGACTCGTAGCGGTTGCAACAATTGTCTTTCAGTCTCATCGATCTCAACATGTTTCTGCCGTAATCCTGCCAAGGTATGGACATTGAATTTACGATGATATATTGATGTCAAAATCTTCTAAGTAGCATTTTTAATTCCTATGTTAATGAGAGGACAATGGACACAGAGGCTCAGAGAAGCTCCCTGAGACATTTTCTATCTTGACACTCGTGAAATGAATCCTGTGTGTAACGGTGTTCCAAACAGAGGCACATACATATCAGAGACTTTCCATACCATACAGTAAGTGTCTAAAGTGTTTAAAATGCAGGTGTTGCTCTGACAACAAACAGGTGGCCTGCAGAACCTACACCACAGGAATTTGTCTCAAGAAAGAAATATGCATATCTCTCTGATGCTAGTTAAAATGGACAGATGTGAATGTTATATTTTTGAAGGAGGGAAATCTAAAATGTATCAGGTTTGGTGATTGCCTGAAATTGCCAATTACCGCAAAGCACTTATGATTTCTGGGCAAACAAACCAATAATAAATGGACAGCAAAAATCCACAATGGGTGGCAGGCGTGTATTTTAGTGGGAGTCCTTCATTGGATTTGAGAGATTCTTATATTGTGGGGTCATAAAAGAGGTGATTTATTTGTTTGTTTGTTTGTTTGTTTGCTGACAGATACAGTGCACAGAGACAGATTTAGCACAGAGAGATGTGACAGTATAAGGGATTTACAACCAAGCCATGTTCAAATCCTTAGAAGATTTGATACTCACTTCAGCAGACTGTGCCACCAGTATGCCATATCAAATATTTGGCACCATTTACAGGTTTTAATGAAAAACTTGCATTGCATTGCATTCCATTGCATTCATTAATGATCAAATAACATTAATTATAGCATGTACTAACCACAATTAAATTAAATTAAACTATTACATATATATTATTTGCTAGTTAACAATAATCTAATAATTAACTAATATTAAGTAATGATCAATTAACAGTTTATTAAGGATGGTTATTATAATGTGTTATCTTACTTTTTTGTGTGTGGTGCAACACATTCACAGTGAGTGTTCAATCACCTGGTCATTTTTTTTTCATGGGTAATGGGTAATAAATGCCACTATGCATGCATTGGCCTCCCAGTTCGCGCCGTTGATATCCTGTAACAAAAAATCCCTATTCTGCATTTCCTCTCAGGCAGCCAGCAGCTCCTGGTCCATTAGATAACATAGAGATATGGCTGGAAGGAGGACTAATTTAATCAGCATGAAAGCAGAGCAGAAGACTTGTCAAAACCGCCCTTGTGCCAGTGTGTGATATAGAAATAAGTTCACTTTGGTCATTTAAAACTACTGCCTTAACATAACCTCCACAGCACTGGACATCTCAGCAGAGACATTGCATTTTTTGTAATATACATATAA
>OMKL01047410.1:0-13142 GCA_900302295.1 Parasudis fraserbrunneri
ATATATATATAGAGAGAGGCCTATATTGTTTTCCTATCCCCTTTATTCCGCTTCTGTCCCCTTCTCGTCAACATTGGCAAAGTAATCTCTCATATAACATGACCATCATTACCCCATCATAACTTCTCCTATTTTATTTTGTCACACTTACATCCACTTTGCCTTCCCAGTGTTAACATTTATTTGCCAAAGGCTTTGGATGTCATGCTATATGAATTCAGAATTAAAAGAGACTTTGTTCTTGCATCATTCATATTCAGTCTTCGGCATACATGCGGAGACATCAAGATTAATGACTTTTGGTGATTAGGTGGTCTCAAAATGTACAAACGGGAACATGGGGCGTAAGTATGACTAGATTCAACAGTGCCAAGAATATCTGGAGCTAAAGATTGGAATATAAATACCTCTCACTGTCCACTTGTGGGCAAGTATGTACCAACTTCCACAGGCTAGGGGAATGTATGCTGCATTATGAAAGCAAGCTCTTTCTTACACTGCATAGTGAAGTTGCATCATACTGCATTTTTTTCTTCTCCCCCCTCAAAACGCAGTTCAAAGAAATCAGCTTTGCATATGAGGTGCTAACCAACCCAGAAAAGAAGGAGCTCTATGATCGATATGGGGAACAAGGCCTGCGGGAGGGAGGCGGGGGTGGTGCAGGGATGGACGACATCTTCTCTCACATCTTTGGCGGCGGCCTCTTCGGATTCATGGGTGGCCAGGGCGGTCGAAACAGGAACGGAGGCCGGCGGAGAGGAGAGGACATGGTACATCCGCTCAAGTAAGACAGAGTCCCTAATTGGACCTTTACTCAATGACTGAAATGTCGCTGTTGTAAAAATGTTTTGTATTTGGCAAATGGTTCTAGATTCAAATTGTCCCCTGGGTCATTGGCGTAGATATTCCAAAGCCAAACATCTGTAATTGAAGTCTGTCCTTGACAAGCTGCTGTTTTCCCTTCCCTCCAAAAGGGTGTCCCTGGAAGACCTGTACAATGGGAAAACAACCAAACTACAACTCAGCAAGAATGTTCTGTGTAGCACCTGTAATGGGTAAGTCTGTTGAGTCAACATTTGCTTGATCAGCCAGCCTGTTTTGTGTGTTGAGCTTGTGTTATTCCTGGTTTTAGATGATTCAAATTCGGAAATATGCGGATCTACTCATTGCCACTAAAACATTTAGAAAGGGATTTGAGTTAACCTTTTTAAGGAGGCTTAACATTGTAAACCCTCAGGACCATGCACTGGGTCTCAACAACTCAATAATCAGAGGAAGGGTTGTTCACATCTGCATTGCACAGTTTAAAGGAGATATTCCAGGGATCCAGATGATGACAAATATGCGATGCTAGCCAACACATAATTCTCATTCATGATGGTTATCGAGTGTCATTGCATCCGTTAATTGAACTGGCCGCTCGCACATTCCCTATTCAGAATATCAATGTGTGGAATGATATGGGTTAAAGAATGTGGAGGAAATATTGCTGGGTAAATAATGGTCCAACTCCACCTATATTAAGCAAAAGACGAGCTGTAAATGTGGGTGAGCCAAAAAGTTAATTTCAGGGCCTGGCTGTAAGACTGTTATAGTGACTCTTGTGTATATTGTGTCTTGTGTCATTATGGACAAATATATTTTTTCACATTAATAAACATATTGGGACAAATGTTTTTTGTTTTTTTTAACTCAACCGGTTATTGTCATTTTGCCTTACTTACCATTTTGAACAGACCGATACCTGTAGTATACCTATATTTTAAAATGTGATTAAACTGTCATTAAGAGGGCCTAAAAAGTAGGGATGCACGGATCCGATACTCACGAGCAGAATGGATTCAGCTTGATGAGATACTGGCCAAACGTTTAGGATTTTTATCACATTGGCCTATAGCAATAACTGAGCAGTTATTGCATCTCTCTCCCTCCCTCTCCTTTCTGTCAGCTGAGCTGCGTTAAACCTGGTTACACAATGATAATGATTTATTGCTTTTAGATTGATTATAATGATGCATGTAGTATGCAGCCATTTGATTATTTTAAAAGATTAGACATGCACATCTTTTTTATTATTTTAATTAAAATTAATTAACAAAAAACATCGTATTGGTATCGGCAGACACTCTAGGTTGTAGTATCGGTATCGAAACTGAAAAAGTGGTATCGAGCCTCTAAATTGAACTTGCTGATAGCTGTAGACACTGTAACAGAAATGTGGACAGTAACAGGCGATTTTAATGGTAATGTAACGGCACTAGCATAATAGCTGCAAAGATACTCCTTGGTATAGACATGCTATTGGGGATGTGCATAAGTTCACCTTTTCATGGTCGGTTAGTTGGCGGGTGGTCTGAACGAATAACCGAACAGTCACAAAGGCTAGAATAGATGAGGGGTAAAAAATGAAAAACATTCTCACCGTGGCATCTGGAGTTTGTGCTCATCGCGCTAGGCTACTTTGACTAGCTAGGTCCGTCGTCCTTACTTGTTGGTTGATGAATCATCCTTGTGGACATGGTGTCACAGTAGGACAACTCTGGTCCACATATCCCACTCTAAACAAGATCTGCATTCACTTTTCTTTAAGTTTGCCACTGGGCTACATTGCAGCCACCTACCGACCCAAGGAAGAATGAATGCAGCAGCCCAAGCAGCCCAGCGGCCTTGAGTTTGTTGTTGAAGAGTTGCACCCAGCGGTTGTTAGTTAAGAAAATGGCTCCAACCGTGTATCAACCTGTATCACATTGTTATCTATACATGTGTTAAATACATAAGATACACTGTGTAAATAAGACAGTTTTGGAGTTGTTGGAAGGTGTATTTCTTCACTTTTAATGGGGCTAGGCTAACATCTTCCCCCTGCTTCCAGTTCTTGTGCTAAGCTAGGCTAGCATGCACCCAGTCCTCTCTCTGCACTGGACGCACAGAGATGAATCTGATATCAATCTTCTCGTCTGACTATGGGGAAGATGGCAAATTAGTGTATTCCCCAAAATGTTGCCGTGTTCCTTTTTTAAGGGGAAATTCAGTTCCGCCAGGGTTTACAATCCATTTGCACAATGTGTTCATCCCTACCTGTCTACTCATCCATCTCTTTGTGTGTGTGTGTTTGCAGGCAAGGTGGGAAGACAGGTGCTGTACAGAAGTGTGTGACCTGTAGGGGACGTGGTATGCGCATCATGATCAGACAGCTTGCCCCAGGCATGGTCCAACAGATGCAGTCTGTCTGTACTGACTGTAACGGAGAAGGTAAGAGACATACTGACGCATTGAGGGGTCCACTTGCACATCATAATTCTGGAAACTAGCTAATATCCCGGTTAAGGTCATGGACGGGACATGGCGATCGTATGCATTTTCATATCCTGGTTACAAGTATGCCCATTTTCATAGTAGTCCATAGCAGATATTTTGGTCTGCAAACGACAGGTGATTGTAATCTACTAGCAGGTGACTAGCATTAAACACACTACGAGTAAGATTTCAACATCAATATATCATTGTAAATTCAAAATCCGTACCTTAGCAGGATTACCTCAGAAAAGTGATGAGACTGATGACAATGAAAAACAATTGACGAGACTGCGACGAGTCTGTTGTTGGCCTCTATTTTGTATTTATATTATGTGCCACCTGGTCAGATCCACAAGAGTTTTGCTGAATGGCATTACGGTGCAAATGAAGCCTTTCCAAATAAAACTTGCTTTATCAACAAAAATAACTCCATATTCACTGTTGGAAGTGGCTAGTAGATTCTTTCAAATGTGTACAAATGAATGGGACCTGGGGAATCGTCTGATAAGCGAGATTAACATAGGGGAATTATGCTACCATTTGAGAAATCAAGTCTCTACTTGGGTGCAATTGGGTGAATTTATATTCATTGTGATTACCTGAATGGTGGCAAAATATACATAACATAACATTACTTACAGGATAGATTATTTGAAATTTACAGTACTTGTCTGTCAACAAGCCAGCTGATGTTAATTATGAATTATATATTACACTTTGATGTCAGATGTTCTATGTTGGGATCATTGACTCCCATCAGTTCTAGCCACAATTGTGGTCCCTTGCAGATGACGCCTTCAGCCTAAATGCTATAAATTATGGGATACATAGCAACTGTTTGTAACGCCTTCCTCCTTTTTCTTTTTCTTTTTTTGGTGTTGTCCCTAACCCTCCACTCTTCCCTGTCCTCCAGGCGAGGTGATAAGTGAGAAGGATCGCTGTAAAAAGTGTGAGGGCAAGAAGGTGGTGAAGGAGGTAAAGATCCTGGAGGTACACGTGGACAAAGGCATGAAGCATGGTCAGAAGATCACCTTCGGAGGAGAGGCTGACCAGGCGCCAGGCGTCGAGCCCGGGGACATCGTCCTCGTCCTGCAAGAGAAGGAGCACGAGGTGGGTTGATATGTCGCTGCGGGCACCAAGCCCAGATGCTATGGCTACTTGCCCTGCTTGCTGTGACCCTCACCTCCCCCTTTCAGGTGTTAGGCTTTTTATTTAAATTTTATTTCTTGATGTTTTCTTAGAATTCTGGCTAGTAGCTATTGAATTCTCAAAATTCTCATCTCATGTGAGGTCATACACCTGAAGAGGTTAATGGTAATTGTGCTTAATATGCAGTTATTTACTTGTGGTTGGAACAGCTTTTGTCCTTTTTCTTGAGGTATTTGTATCGATGACTTAAGTCTTTGTTATTCAGTGTATTATGTTAGTGTTACTGAGCAAATGTGAGTTTCTTGGTTGAGAAGAGACTCCTACCCCCTTTCCACCAATGCGAACCTAGTTCTAGTTCTGGGCTGGTGCTGGTTTGCAGTTGGTTCAACTTGCTAACCATCTAAGAACAGGGTTGCTTTCCCACGGGCTAGAGAGCCACGGCATTACATCTGTATACATCTCTGCTTTCCCAGCAATGCTCGCGCCAATTTCAAGCACAACAACAACAATGGCGGACTGCAAAGCCAGGAGCAACATATGTCAAGAGACGCGGTAGTCCGCCGTTGTGGTTGTTGTGCTTTGTGCATACGTGTCACCAAGTATGGCAATATGAAAGTTATAGACACACTCCAATTTAAAGTTTTTATTACTTAGTTAATAAATAATTTATACAAGGAAATTGGTCCGCCTGGCTACCTGTACATAGTGCAAGGTGGTGGTTGCAGTGCAATGTAATGTAACACTAGCATATTTATTTTTAGCCCCACTAGCTAGAGAACGGTTACAGCCATGATGCTATCCTTATGATAATATAGCAGCTGCTAACTTAGCTTAAGAAGCTCAACAAGCGCTTAATAAATATTGAGTCGGAGCACATTCAGAACAAGCAGCTAATGACCCAACGTTAACTAGTTAAACTTGCTAGCTAACGCTAACGTAACAGTTTAGCAGGCCAACAAACGTATGAGATGGCTAATGCTAATTTAGCTGCTGCTACTCATAAAGATAGCATCCCTGCATCACATCTGTTCTTATTCCAACCATTCATAAATCCTTCTGGTATATTGTATTGTGTTCCAGTCGATCCCAGTTGGGGGGCCAACGGGTGCTGATGTGCACATTGTATTGACAGCACTTTGCTGCCAGAGCTGTATGCTTTGCAGAGTTGGAACAAGGGATTACTTGTAGCAACATTTGTATCTTACATTGGTCAACCAATAACAAGGACAAACGCATGAAAATTGACACTTTGAAGTTGACAAATTTGTAGGTGTGTTGGAACACTTTGGCTGCCTTACAGCTAGTCTACATTCAAATGTTTTGGCCAATGTTTTTTACTCATCCGTCTCTCAGAACTGCAACACTCCACCGCAGGCACTGGCGGACAGCTTAGGCCCAAAATAGCTCATGCGCTTGTTTGTGCGTTCCTTGAGTCCCCTGTTGCGAACATTTCATGACTTTGTCAAAAGCACACGTCCCAAACTTACTACATAACCTGCCTGCAGCACTCAGGATATGTAACCAACACCACAGTGTGAGCCACCTGGGGGTCGGAGGAAAGACGCTTATTGGAGTGTAGGCTGGGATCGGTGCAGTTGGGATGTGTAGTCAGTTTGGGAGGTGTGCTTTTGACAAAGTTGTGAAATTTTCGCAGTGGGGGAGTCAAGGAAAGTGCAAGCACATTGCAGAACCCCTTTCCAGAGGGCCGATCCTGAGTCCATCCTCCAAGTGTATTCCAGGAATTGTTTTGCCCAATATGTATTTTGATGCCATTTGGTGCTTCATACCATTTGTCTTTTTTAGAATATTTTCTAGTATTCTAAATGGCTACCTTTTTTGATACCTATTTGCATTATACTGTTGGGGGCGCGCAAGTAAATTTTTCGTTGTACCTATACTTGTGCTTTGTACAATGACAATAACATTGAAGTGAATTGATCTGCGCAGGATCTATGCTTGTTGTGTGTTGCTGACGTTCAGCTCATCTGACGTGGTCAGTGTAGACCAGGTGTTGGAACAAACTAGTTGACAACAGTATTCTCTGACGCAAGTGAATCCAATCTTAAACCAATATGGAATAAACAAATGTGATTATAATCCATTTTCCAGTCTGTCCCTGTGTGATCTGTGCCCTGTGGTATGGCCTGCTTAGCTGTGTATTAGCCGTAGTCATGTCTGTGTATGTGTGTGTGGCCCTAATCCTCAATAGAGCGATGTGAAAGGGTTGTGATTTTTCGGGGGTTAATTTGGCACGCCTGGATGCCGCCCCTGATCATAGCCATCTATTAATAGAAAATGGACCCATTTGATAATTTTCCTGATAAAGCCCTATTCCAGGCTGTTAATCCACAGCTCATCGGCAGGTTATGATCCAGAATGAATTTGGAGGGAGTCACATTTTCCCCTTACTATTTTTATATTCTTTAATTATGAATAAAATGAATAGGTCTCATAAATGGTAAGCTGGAAGGATAAAGTCTGGTGGCTGGGTTTTGATTGTCATTGGATTTGGGACGGTTCAGCTCAGGACAAATAAAACTACTTTTGGATGGTTGTGGGACAAGTTGTGGTAAATGATAATAATTCAGCCCTGATTTGTCGTTTGTATTTGTGATGTAAGGTCTATGTGTGATCTAGCGGTGTCACTGCAGAAGTCAATTACTGCATCAATGCTTTGAAGCATTTCATTGGTGGCGGTTAAATGTTCCAAAGCATCTAGTCTGACAGAAATAAAAAGAAGAGGATTCATCATTTCATTCAAAAGCACTAACATTGTTCATTGTTCAAAAATGCTCTAAAAAGACCCTGTTAAAGTGCATGCTTTAGCTCGATTTCAGTGTGCGTGGGAAAATAAACGTCAATGTAGATGTTAAATTGTTGGGGTTTTTCTGGATGAAAAAGGGCTGAACGATTGAAGAAAAAAAAATTCTAATTGCGATTATTAAGTTGGCTTGACAAACTTAACAATCACCCCCCCCACACACACATGGTTCTTCTCCTTTTTCCATAACTCCATCCTACATATAACCCCTTATTCACCACTTGTTGGACTCAGGAAAGGGTCATATGTCAATAAACTAAGTCCCCACCCCTTTTCTGTCTATCTTTGATCACTCAGAACTATTAGAGTTGGGGATGGCTTGTTAGAAATGTTAACATCTTTCTGTCGATTACAGCATGGCTTTGTCAAGCCAACTTAAAGTTTGTTCACAAACTTTACATTCTAATGTTGACTGATATTGCAATTGCGATATGATTCACGCTATTAGAGGGAATGATAATTCTTCATTCATTATTGGCATTTTCGTTGAAAAACACATTATAATTATCATGATATGAATTTTGCGGGGATCTGTACCAAACCAAAACATTTTCTTAAGTCTGTAGAATACAATTTGTAGAATGGGACATCTCTGCACCACAATACTTAATTTAGAATGGTATTTTTACTCAAATTTTGCCTTTAACAAATATTGTGCGTCCTGCGATTTGGATATTATACATGGCCATATTGCGATTTCGATAAAATTTCTATTAATTATTCAGCCCTAATGAAAAGTAATCTATTAGATGCACCGATCAATCGAGAAAATAAATGTTGGATGAATCAATTACTAATATAGTTATTATTAGCAGCTCTAGTTTGATCACACAGAGCTACCTAATAGAAGAAAATATCACTAGCCAGACTATCACTGTGTGCCTGACGTAATATTTCAGCTGCGGTAATGATTTGGTATTAATTCTACTAATTCACTCAAGGCAGGAATGCAGATGAGGCTTAAATTATTTGATAATTGCAAAACAGCTGATGTAATTTGTCATCTGGATAGATTAGGCTGCTTAGAGAGCCCAATAAATACAATAGGTAATTGATACTCGCCGCCAGAGTCTGTTGTAAAGATGAGAGAAGGCTTATGTCTTTAATGGCAGCTGGGTTTTGATCAACATTATTATCAAGGAGCTCATTTAGAATGTGTGGCCACAGAGAAGGAAAGAAGTTTATACTGTTTTTTCCTACCATTTTGTTTTGCGGAAATGTTGATATTGTTTTTGAGACAAAGAAATGGCTGGATAGCTACTCTTGTTTAACATACGGTCAGATCATATTCACTGTTTTTGCAAACTGTATGCATTGTTAGCGACAGTAATGCTTACTAGCATAATGTTAGCTTGCTGGTTCATAGCTGACCGCACTAGAAACCTTTCCGTTGCCAGGTCTTAGCTATTAACGGTTCATCCTATTTGCTGGAGCAGTGAAAAAGTTTCCATTGCATTAGTATCCATTTATGGTAGGGATGGTGTTCCAGGTGTTCGTCAGCTCCTCAGGTGTCACCATGTGAAATGGAACAATGGCTGGATCTGGACTGGTTCCTCTTCACTTTTAGGACCAATAGAATTGTACTTCGGGATGGTTCTGGGATGGTTGTATAAATTAATTATAAGCCCTGTACTGTGCTCTGGAGATGCTCTGCTGACTTCATGGCCATTGTGACACAGCCATACACATGGTACTGGCATCGGTAAACACACTTCAGTCATTTGCTTTCACCTGATTTCACAGCTCCCTTCAGCACCAATAAAGCACTAGAAGGTTATGATAAATCAGTCAGGCTTGTTAAACTATCCCTTTTTTTTAATGTCTCTCTTTATCTCCCTTTCCTCTTCTGTAGACATACAGGCGAGAAGGCAAAGACTTGCACATGACCCACAAGATCGGCCTAGTTGAAGCGCTGTGTGGTTTCCAGTTCACGTTGAAACACTTAGATGGCAGACAGATAGTAGTTAAGTACCCCGCTGGCAAAGTCATTGAGCCAGGTGAGTCCTAGTTCTTTTTTCAAAATGATGTTCCTGTTCTTTGTTTGGCCATGTTTTGACAAAATGAATACTTGTATTCTCACAATTTGAGATTTTGAACTTGGATACAATACAGATGTAGATAGACAGAAGCAATGGATTGATCTGGCTGCTCCCGAAGACCCTAATGACCGATTAGTCGTCTAATAGTACATTAAAATACAATCTAAAATTAAATTTAGAGGCGGGGTGAATGCATAGAGAGGCAAACAGATGCAGCTTTGCTCTAGGCGGTGTGAATATCGCTCACTCGAGTTGAAAATATTTCAACTAGGTAATTGATACTCCCATCCAAAAATATTTCAACTCGAGCGAGAAATTCGTCAGCCACGATGGAGCAAATATAGGTATGTCTTAACAATGAATATGAAATGGCCTGCTATGAATGCTCTGTCGCCTATAGATATTTAATGGGTTACATGTAGAAATGGTCCTGTTTTTGTAAATGCCAACGATGCTACTGTTGAGACCACACGAACTAGCGTGTCTTCATGCCAGTTTTGTTAGAGTACAGCTGTGAAACTGACTTGAGTAAAGCGAGACAATGTTTTTCTTGCTGTTGTATCTGAACATGCTATAAGGGGCAGGCCTTCTGCCATATAAGTGTGATTCCTAATGTGTTGTCTCTCCCAGGCTCGGTGAGGGTGGTGCGAGGTGAGGGCATGCCACAGTACCGAAACCCCTTTGAGAAGGGAGACTTGTATATCAAGTTTGACGTTCAATTCCCTGACAACAACTGGATCAGCCCAGAGAAACTCACGGTAAGAGTGGCCTTGCACACTTTACTGGTTAAGGCTAAAGCTGCATTGTTTAAATGTACCCAATGGAGTTTTCCTCGTAAACAACTAGCTTTTGTTTATATTCACATTTCAACCCTAATAGAGTTTGCTGCTGCTGTTCTATAGTCTACAAGCTGAATGAATTTCCTACCTCATATAACCGTTGCAAAGTCCGTTTTTGCCGTGTTCTTTGCTCTCGCAATATTTAATATCCCATCCGTGCTACATTTCACTTTCGGTTTTGGTGAACTTGTAATGAGTCCGCACAAGGGCATATTTACACGCCCCCCTGTTTGTTGCATGTGTCCTTGTGCTATTGCTTGCATGGATGGAATTGGTTTTACACAAAGTGCCATGCCTGTGAACTGCCACTAGCAGCAGACTGTAATTTTGTTCCACACCTTGGTTGCGGAAAACTTCAAAAACCGATGATCACCAAAAGATTATAATATATAATATTATAGCTCTCCACTGAGGTTGAGGTTGAAGGACGGGTTCACTTTCTTTTTTAACCCAGACCCTATTTAAACATTGCCTGGCATGATGTTGACTAGTACAGGCCATCATTTCACTGATCGCATTAGTATTGAGAAACTAAGCATTGTGGCTGCATCCTCTCACCAGGCGTTGCCCAGTTACATGTGTAACTGACCTATGAAACTCATATTTTTTTTGATACACTGTACTGTTTGCAAGCATTTCCTCAGTACAACATATAAAGACACATCTTGGTTTTTGAGGGCTAAAACACTTGCCCTATGGGATTGTATACGTTTCTCAATACTAAAGTGATCAGTGAAATTATGGCCTGCACAAGTCAACATCATGCCAGACAATGTTCAAATAGGGTCTTGGTTTAAAAAGAAAGGTGTACCCACCCCTTTAAGGGTTAGGTTTATAAGCAACGTCTTTGGTGAAAATGATGAGGAGGTCTGGTGGTGCTGATTGGCCAAACTGACCCACCATGGCATGGAAAAAAGACACAGTAGCAGCTTTGTTAACTGTGAGTTAGTGAAATCCTGGGCCTATGAGGTGACTCGCATCCAACAATCTTTTTGTGGCTGTGTGGACCAAATGTAAGCCTCAAAAATTTAAGGGACAAACCGTGCTGCATTGTTCATTAAATGGGAACCATTCCATTCCACAGAGGTCTGAACAGCTACTGAGGCAAAGCCTCCATTAAGTGGAATGATTCCCCTTGCAATGAACAAATGAGAAGTTTGTTATCCCTTATATACCACAAAATGTCACCCACATTATGCCGAAGTGGAGTATTTGTGCCATACAGGAAAAATCGAGTCTGGAAGCTACTTCCTAGCCTAGTGACTCCAATGGGTTGCTGTGCAACTACATTCTTCGAACATGCATGATTTTTCAGGAGTATTGGTTTGTATTACATTTGCCGTGCTGTTAATAAAAAAAAATCTTGCATGTTATTATAATCTGAAGTTTGGATTTTTCTTCCAAAAAAACCCCTGAAATATCAAATGATCACTCTTTGGGTATTCACTGTGAGAATAATGAAGCATGCTGTTGAGATAAGTGATTGGCCAGGGCTGGGATTCCCAGGGCATTCTTAGTCCTTTATGTTTTGACAGCAATAAAATGTTATTGAAACCATCAAAATATCTAATTTGGTAAACTTTGTCTCTGGGAGACAATGTAGTTCTCCAGAGCTATTCCTGGTTTTTCAGTCCCAGTTTCCGATTTTAAGGTGTAATGTAAGAGAATAAAACAACTTCTAAGCTGCCGTGTGTTGACCTCCGTAGGAGCTGGAGGACCTGTTGCCCTCAAGGTCCGATGCACCCATCATCAGCGGCGACGCAGAGGAGGTGGACTTGCAGGACTACGACGTCAGTCAGGGCTCGTCAGGGAGCGGCCGCAGAGAGGCCTATAATGACAGCTCTGATGAAGAGGGCGGGCACCACGGGCCTGGGGTGCAGTGTGCCCACCAGTAGTCTCGTGTGCACACACACACACACACATACACACACACCAACACGGATCCCCACCCCGGTCTGGGAGGGAAATGTATGGGTTGCATAGCAGAATAAACAAAGTTATGGTTCAGAATGATTGGGCTTGCTAGTTCCCCAGACACCGATTTAAAAACCATGGACTGAAATGAACAATGATGGTGATTTTAAGAACAGGGCTTGGTTTGATCCTAGTCTGGGAAATGCAGTCTTAGACCTGGGCAAAAAAACAAACAGATTCAGAGATTTGAAAAGATTCAGTTGGGTTTTCATTTAGTTTTTCTTGCCAGACAGCAGAATGGCAAACACATGTAAACATCACCTGCAAGGCAAACTAAATTAAGTGTTCCTCGTGGTTTTTTTTTCTGTGTGTGACAGGTCTTTTGCCCAGGTCTACCCCATTTAGAGTGCCAGATAATACCATGTATAGTCTGTGACTCTGATCTATCCCCATCTGATCTGGTGTTGAATGTGAACTTCTACTCCACCTTAAAGGAATACCATGGCATTTTGAATTGTTCTTCACCAGACACATATTGCGGAAGACGGTCTCTGCCTTTGTTATTTACTTTGATTTGTTTTGTAGGTTAAAGTTTGCAGTAATAGTAGGACTGATTATGATTGCAGAATGCGTGCTTGACTCGCTCACTCTTTAACCCATTCTTTCTGCTCATTCGCCTCCCGACTCTGTGGGCACCATGGCTCAGGGCCACGGCACCTTTCATATAGGGCAGCATCGCTGTTCATAGGGGAGAGAATCTTTGGGAATCTCATGATTCGATTTCAATTCTTGGGGTCACGATTTGATTTAAAATCGATTCTCGATTCATCATGATTATCGAGGCAATTCCATAGATTAAATTCTAGATTGCTATTATCCTTTGTTTTACAAAACTTGTATATTTTGAGTCTTTCTGTGTGGCTAATCTTGGCAATCTGTGTGCTAACATTTATAGTTCTCTAGTTGGAATCTGAATTGTTTTCAAATCACAAGATTCTTTGTTTGTTTGTCTCCCCCCACCCCTAGTTCAACAGATTTCCAGCTCTAACCTTTGCACTTGACCAAAAACTAGAAGTAATACCC